>JANHGL010003609.1:0-26921 GCA_024611195.1 Ceyx melanurus | reverse complement strand
CTCTCACTTATCCTAAATAATAATAATAATAATGATAATGAAAAAAAAAAATTTGGATTCTGCCCTTTCTAATTACAAATCACCACCTGTGGTAAAATTATTGAAAAACAGATGAGCATTTCATTCCAGCAATAGCCTTAAAACAAGCAGCAGTTCCAACTGCCAGTGTGATGTATAGACACAGCGCAGGGCAGATGAGGGATTAATTAGGTCTGTCCCTGCACATTGCCAGGGGAGCACTTCTGTAGAGGTGATTGAAAACCAGAAAGAGTGGCATTAGTCTTCATTGTTGGTTAAAGGCAACAAAAATAAAGATGCAATTGAGTTGACAAAGCTTCCAGGTATGTGGCTGAGTCATTTGGAGGTGTCAAAATGATCAAAACATAATTAATTAGCTAAAGTGCTATATTTAATTCCTCAACTTTAATGAAGATTTCTGCAGCTGAAAACAAACGACGACACTGTTTGTTTCTGAAGGGAAGGGGTGGAGAGCACTAAGGGGATGACGCCAAAGTTTAATGGCACCTTTATAATCAAGCCTGTGTTCTTTATCTTATTGTCATTTTCTCTACAGACATAGAAACCCAGTGCCATTTTATGCATTCATATTAGGATGGCAATTTAGAGCCCAGAAGTAACTGGGAAACTAAATGCTTATTATTTTCAAGGAATAAAACAGGATACAGCCAAGCAACCTTTAATATTTCTTAATAACAGTCTCCAGGGTTGACACTGTAAAGACACAGAAGACCTAAGTGCCAGGTAATCTCAATCTGTATCTCAGAAATTCAATAAAGCTTATTCCAAAGTGGGAAAAGCACATCTATTTATTTATTTATTTGTGAGTAAAGAGTAAAATCTGAATTTAGTTCCCAGTTCTGTTATTGTCTGTGAGACTCTGGACAACCCCAGCCTTGGATTTTAGACTGAGATATGCCTGAAACTATCCTGGGCTGCAAGAGGATTCTTTCTGTTTGGCTTTATCACTTTCCATTACAATGCACCCTCATCCTAACACATACTTGGACCTTCAGAGATTCATCCCTTAATGGTCCATGGCCTATGTCTGATGCTACCACATTAAAGTGGACACAAATTGCTCTGGAATAGACACGCCCCCATCCCACTCACACTCAAACACATAGTCACACACATTCACACTATGATGGACTTCTGCACTTCTCAAACTGAATGACGCTTCTTCTAAGATACTATATTTTTTGCAGCCAGTCCATTCATGCTGGTGTTGATAGCTACATGAGGTGGGTCACACATGGGAAGCAGGATCAAGATCCTCTCCTCATTTTAAAATGGCTCCTCTCCCAGTGGTCTATGGCTGGGATAAACTGTGCTGTATCTGCACAGCATCACTCTGCTCAGAAACTTATTTCTGCTGCAGGCATCTTCAACCTTGTATAAACCAGAAGATGCTTTCTCCCACAAAGGAATTTACTGGATTAAATGGAAGTCAAGGTCTTAGCAAGATGGACGGTTAATGCATTGTTTCAGCTACAATGCAAAATGTAAGCAATTTTTCTGCTCTTACTCGACAGCTGTTAGCTCTACCATAAGCTGTTAAAACTCCCTCGTTATTCTATGCAGCCAGGCCAGGCCTATTTCCTGAGCAGTTGTCATCTCCTTAATATATTACAACATTACAAACTTTATTAGTGTATTTTCAGTGCCTTTTTATTTTTTATTAGCTAATGGGCTGCTTTCGTGCACCGTATTTTCTTAGTCTTTCAGAGCTCAGCCTATAAAATGACCAAACGTGATCCCATCTGGAAGCCATTAAAGATCAATAGAGATGGAATCCGAAGAAGAAAAAAAAAAAAAAGGAAAAAAAAAAAAAAGAAAAAGGAGAAAAATCTACTATCAGAACAACTATGAACAAAAACCTGTCAGCTTCTGTTTTCAAATCCAGGTATGCTAAAGCACATCACACTTCCAACGTGACAAAATGCACCATGGTCTTGTTAACAACAGGAACAACTAATCTAGTTTAAAGGAATCATAAATATGATTAAAGCCCACAGTTTCCTTGGTTCTTTGGGAAAATGGAAACCTTTTGAGCACACTTATTCTTCTGCATGCTGGGCTCTTTGTGGGTCATCAGCTAAGAGGACAACTGCTTCTGTGCCAGAAATATGAGTTATCATGACATGTCCCACTGCAGCTTTCATGTCTATGCTAAAACATCTGCAGACATTAACATGTCAATATTGTGTCCATTAAGAGGAATCTTCATTATGATATGCAGACTACAGCAGCTGAACTTGTAAAGCCCTATATGGCCCCAAAGAATAGTAGCTCTGCATCTTTAGTACTTTGGCAAATATGCATCTCTGCAAAGGTTTTGAAGTTCTTCTGAACCAGATGAAGTGTTTGACTCCACGGGGGCTGCCAAGGCAGTCACCATACAGAAAGAGAGGGAGGATTTGGGATGCAGGAGCAGAAGAGTTTGTGAATGTGAGCCCTCCATGTGCTCATCCCTGACCCAGTGCAGAAGACAGCTTTGAGCATGGCACCCAGACATGGGCATGTGCTCAGGGCTGGCCTTTGGCTGTGGCATGGGCACTGGTTCACCCAATGTGACAAAGGCTGTGTTTCTTCTGGGCATGTCATAATAGCTGGTGCCTGGGGACTTAAGACAGTGAAAACAGAGGCAACCACGCTTACCTGCACTGTGCTAGTTCAGACGTCTACAGTGTAGACGGCTACGTCTTTATTACTTTACAGGCACAGAGAGAAGCAGACATTTCCAGGGCTTGACCCATCTGACCTGCTTTAGGAACATACCTCAGTATGAGATGAACTGCATCCCAGCAGGACTTTTTTCCTTCCTACATCTCTGAAGGTAATTCAGAGGGCTAGTTCAGCTACAAAAGCCAGCTCTGGTGACACCCACCCTGGACCTGTTTGGTCAGAGGTTACAGCAGTACTAGTAAACTAAATGCTTCTAGGTCCTAAGCCAATGGTCACCATCTAGCTCTGACTGCACAATTAAATTCTCTTAATCTCCAAAAGAGAGTGTCTTCCTCCAAACTACCTATTAAGACTGGTGTTTGGGCAGAGAAAATAGGCCTAAATCTGTTCCTTGCTATTAGAGCTTTGAGTCTTTGTAGGCCCTAAGAAATTTTCACAGAGTTAGCACTCACCCTCTTGCAGAAATGCTTGTTCTAGTAAGTTTTCTTTCAGTGAGGACTGCAGGGAGACATAGAGTAATTCATTTCAGCCTTGAGAAGTGAAGACTCTGGGGGATCTTATCTTTGTGTGTAGCTACACAATATGGGGAAATAAATCAGACAGAGCCAGATTAGAGGTAACCAGTGAAAGGACACAAGGCAATAGACACAAATTGAAGAACAGAAAATTCTGCTTATACATTTAGGAAACCCCTTGTTACTGTCAGAGTGACAGAGCACTGGAACAGCTTGCCCAGAGAGGTTTGTGGAGCATCCACCCTTGGAGATATTTGTAGGCAAACTAGACACAGTCTTAGGAAACTTGCTTCTAGCTGATCCTGCTCTGAGCAGGGGAGATGCCCTAGATGATCTCCAGATGTCCCTTCCCACCTCAGACTCTAATTGTGTGATTTTTTTCTGGAGTGACAAAAAGGATGCAACATCCTAAGGCTGTGCTTGTTATTGTGCTGAAGGACTGTCTGAGGCAGCTTTCTGCCTGCTATCACTGCTGGAGCAGTTCAGATTCACAGGAGATAGCATTTTGGCCATGCAAAGTATGCAAATAACTATAGCTCTGTGTTTGAGGGATGTACCCAAAAGACAGCTCTGGTCCCAGGCACTCAGGAGTACTTAAGTGCTTCTTACAAAACAAAGCAGGTATGATGAAAATCAGAGTCCAAGCATCTTGGTGTATTCACTAGAGAACATTGTTAAAGCTGAGAGATTTGGTTTATGTCTCTGTTCTGACTTCATGAAAGAAGACATCTGCATCTAGGATCCCAACATCCTAAATGTAGGTTGTAGGAAACAGAACAACATTAAGATAATACCTTTTTTTTTTTTTTTTTAATAGAAGCTCTTAAGTTTTATTGAAAAATGTTTAAAAAGAAATACAAACAATTTGCATTTAAAATGTATCTTTAGATTTACTTGATAAAAGTTGGGGGTATTTTTGTCCCCTTGGTTCCATGGGGAAAAACCAGATTTAAAAGAGCCCTACTCTTGAGTATTAACCTTAGGAATGTTCATGCTGCTGCTATTCATATTGTTCCTCTTTTACTGACAGCTATGGGGACACCTTTCAGTAATGTTAGGTCTACTTTAGGAAAAAAAGAAACAAATCCAATAGAATGCAACACTTTTCCTCAGGGTTTTGATGCACCTGCAAGTTTTAAAGAAAATTTCACTCTGAAAATCTGCCTTTTAAATATTTTGAAAAATAATAATGATAGTGACAACGACAATACTAATAAGAGAAAGAAACTTTAATATTATACACACAATTTGGTATTTACATGAAAAGGATCTTTTCTGTTAAGCTATTGCTAGTGAAAAAAACAAACAAACAAAAAGGAGGTCTAAATAACTACCCTTCAAGATTTTACTCTTCAAGATTTAGCCTTGTCTTCACTGGACACAGAAGTTAACTTAGAGATAAGACATTTTGAGGTGAATAAGAGAGACATAGTGTGTATTATAAATTGTGATACACGTCCAGGAAGAACCAGGGCTTCAAGGCACACAACGAGGCAGAAATATATTCAACAATAGGAAAGAAAAGCAGAAGGTTCATACTCTGGTGCCAAGGCAATGGGCACTTTAGACAGGAAAAGCAGATCACTGTTAGATTTTGCTGCAGACTGCTTGATAGCTGGGGTCACCAAACTGTGCAAGTAAAAGGAAGCATTTGAGAGCATTTGTGCTTTGCCAGCACTAGGAGAAGCAACACACAGTTTAAAAATACTGCCCCTCGATGGGAGAAAATGTATTTCTATTAAGGGACCAGAATTGCGCTACGCCTGTTGGAATTTTTGCTTGTGCACAGGAATTTAGCTCCAGGTTCATGTCTGTCACTAAAATTGACAACTGCCTATGGCTCTCTACAATTGAAACGTAGATCTTAAATTTCACATCATTATCCAAATAAAATATATCTGCCAAGGGGGACTGGTATTACACAGTTAGAGAACTGTGATACCAGTTGTCTGATTAACATATTGAGAGGAATATAAGAATTTCTCACCTATTTTCCAGAGGGAGACTAACTGGGGAGCTTGTGGTAAAGAGTCTAATTGAACATCCTCCCTCTGCTAACTACGTAGATGCCCAGAAATATGTCTGCTCTATGCAAGCAAGTTTTCCCTCTGCATATTACAGTTGCTTTTTAGGACAGTAGGAGGAAAATCATTAATATTTTTTTTTCTTTTTGCACCTCTTTAAGTAAAAAGAAAAAGTTATCCAAATTTTCATCTTGAAAAGTGCATGAATTTCCATAGAAAGCTTTCTTATGCCTGCAAAAAGTAGCACATTGAAAGAGACTGTGTCTTAGAGAGGCCGCTTTTGGAAGTAAGATCTTTTGCACTAGATCTCAATGAAGCAGAGATCAGAGGAAATCTGGTCAAGCTTCACTCACACCCTGAAATATTAATAGCTGAGACAGATGTGAATTTAAACATTACAGGCAGAGTCCAGTTCCGAACTGGATCCACATTTCACCTGTGACTGAGGTCAGGATTCATCAAAGCAGCTGGCCACCAAGGATACTCAAAAACAAATCTGCATCTGAAGTTCTTTCAGGTTCTGTGACTGAAACATTCGTGATATATCAGAGAGATCCTCTTTCATCTCTTTTGTTTTGCCAGGGCTTAAGAAATACAAAACTGGGACTGAGGGCTCAGAGACAGAGCAGAGTGTTGCTCTAAGTCAGCTGAGCCACAGTAGGAGTTTCTGTGCACATTCTTAGCCCATGACATATGTGAGCTAATGAGAATCACGTTACCTTCCAGTGAAATAAGTTTAAGCTGGCACAAATTACCTGCACAATTGACACAGATGAAGAACATGCTCATGGTCAGTTGACACCAATAAATGCTTGTGCCATCCCCTGTATCTCACCCCTCAGCCAAATGGACCCATTCCAAGTTTATTCTTTATATGGTAGTAAATAGAATTTGACCCATACGTCTCTGCAGGTACAACTCAACTACTTGCAGCCATCTAAAAATTGGAGGCTTCCACAAAATTATTGCAGCCAGTAGGCCAAAAATAAGAGATTGAAAACTGGAAAAAGTCCAAGAAAGGCTGCTAACCCAGTTACAGAGCTGGATCATGCAAAGAAGTGTGAATAGATGCTGAGGAACTGTGTTGAACTGTGTTTAAGGATGCAATGAGGGACAGTATCAAAAAAACTTACTAAAATTCAGAAAACTGCATTCATCACATTCCCTTCATCCACTATGTGGGTGTTTGAGTGCTTTTCTTGTTGGATGGACCATTCCTGAGGTTGAAGGAGGTGATGTGTGAAAGTCAACCATTTATCTTGTATCCATTTTTTTTTTTTTGCCCCCCCAGAATGTTATTCCATAGAGTTCTTTCAAGGAGTTCCATGAAAAGGCAAAAGGCAGCTTTCTTGGAGTCTAGTGCCATGATCATGCTTCTTGCCTGGATCTTTCTTGCCAGGATCCTGAACTCCAGTACTGAATGTCTGTTGCAGCCAAGCCTGCTCCCAGCTTTCCCATTCCCTTGCATGCTTGTAAACATGAGGACAGTGCCTCCCCACAATAGCTCTTTAAAGTCAGGAATTTATCCTCCAATGCACTCATAAACTTTCTGCACTGCTTGATCCTTGCTGTGTTGCTCTTCCAGCAGATATTTGAAAGTGAGGCATTTGTTTTGTAGATCATAAAGAAACTTTAAATGCCTGTTTTTTTGCTGGTGAGTTAACAAGTACTATCTTTAGACTGCTAAAACTGTGTGCAGTAATATTCAGGTTACATGGGCCTTCCAAATCCCTACATTTACACATCACTAGCAAACCCTCCATTCAGCTTGTTTTGATAAGAATGAAATATATAATTATGAGGAAGGACAGACCCTAGATGTCAGGGATTCCCTGATTTGTTTGAATGATACTTCTCTAAACAGAACAGCTAAAAAAATACTTAGGGATCAGAAAAGAGAAAGCAGCTTGATGATAATGCCTAATATCTGACTGTATGAGGTAGGTTGAGTAAGCTTTAGACAAGAAATCACAGGAACAGATTGGGTAATGAAGGAACTAGCCTTGCCTTTGTATACTGTGTTGAGAAGTCCACCATGGTCCATTTACACTGACTCTGAGGGGTGTTACAAACTGGACATAATTCAGAGAAAAGTCTTACTGGGGTAATTAAGAAGCTCATTTAGCTATTTGTCTTCGAAGAAGATTGCAAGGATTATAATTTAGTATCTGTATTTCTCAAATAAAATACCGTCTATTAAGTAAATTATTTATTTAACAGAGAAAAATACTAGAGGGTTCAGGTAGTAAGATGCTAAAGTTAGACAAGGGAAAACCAAAAAGAGATCATTAATACTTATCACTGCCAAGACATGACAGCAAACATCAAAAAGGTGGCATAAAAGCCTCTAGTTTTGATATTTTCTTATAAAGAAAGACTAGCTTACCAAGGGATTTGGTTTAGCCAGGAATGGATAATTAGCTCAAAACAGATGTTAATAGGTAGAACTTTATCACCTGTTTTACACAGAAAATTAGATTAAACAATCAAATGTTTGGGTTTGTTTTTTTTCCTGTCTATAAAAATATGTGATTACTTCCAGAGTCAGAGCATTGTTTATATGAAGGATTTCATGTTGTTTGCAAAGGAGAGACATTGGAAAACAGTAAAATTTGCCATTAAAAATCTCCTGTAAAGAGCTTCTTGTGTCCTGCAGAAGGCTGTAATTTCTCTGGGAAAGGGAATGTCTCTTAATATATACCTAGGCAGCACCTATCACCATATTTCCCGAAACCTCTCAAAGCTCGAAATTAAACACAATTCCTCACTTCTAATGGTGCCAGAAGCCCTAGAGAGGCCCTCATTTTGTTTTAACTTGCTTACTTTCCACTGAAAGATTGGATTTCAGGCACACCATCCACACTTGAATGAGGATGAGAATGTTGTGCAGGTTGGTGAGTTTAATAGGGTGGTGCATTCTGCACATTAATGCTTCAAAATGATGCCTTGGGTTTCTGTTGGCCATTTGGATCTTATTTTTTTAAGCCTTGTTAGAAAAAGTAAAAGAGAAAAGGTAGAAATAAAAAAATGGCAAAGAACAAAGAGACAAAATGTTCAGTCATACTGAGCCCCTTTTTTGAGAATTTAGTATCAGAAAGAGTCATTTCCAGTCACAGGCAAAGCAAATACTGAGTCATTATCAGATCTTGATTCACTGCCATTTATCTTCTGCACCAGAATAAGTTGACTTTGGTTGGACATGCACAGTGTCAAAATGCTTAACAAATTATTCTAGTCTTTTTTATCTCTTCAACAGCTTTTTGGTCTTTCAACAGCTCATTCAGTAGAAAAGAATCAGGATTTTTTTTTCCATCTGTTGTAAAAGAGAATTTTTTTCAACCTGAAAATTATTTCAGGCTTAGTAGAGGCACAGAGGCTGTGCTTTCAGTGTGCCAATATTTGGTATTCTCCCCCCATTCTTTTGGGTGCTTTACAGCAGGCTCATTTTATTTTATTTTATTTTGACTACAGAATGGAATCACTGAATATGGGCTTAAAAATAGCAATGAAGTTATGTAGTTTATAGAGCAGCGATTCATAATGTATAGCATGTAACAAAAATATGTGGTAGCATACAAACATCCATCTCTTATAAAGGAAAAAATTTATATCTTGAAAAATGTGAATTTTGTGTTACAGCACAGGCCATCAGTGTACCAAGACCAGAAAGTAAGGATCAGGTTAATCTATTTTTAGGTATTTTTAGAGGTATCTCCAATGTATGTCTGCATCTTCTATGTCTGAGTGAACTACCACAGATTCCTACTGTATTTAAAAGAGAAAATGAGATTGCAACCATGCTTCATACGAAAGTAAATATCTAAAATATATTTGGATGGTTTTTTTATGCACTGTCTTTCAGTCCTGTATGATAAAAACTTCTAGAGCATGTGCAGAAATGTAGCATAGCAGCACAAAAAGCCTTACATTTGTACATCCTGATGAATGAAAGAGCCCCACTGATATTGTGATCTGTGGATAAAATGGAAACTCATAAATGCCAGAATCAGCAGCTACATTTACCAGCATAAAAAACAAAGCTTCCCTGGTATGATGCTGTTATGGCCCATTCCCCTCCAGGTCTGCCCAGTCTCTGAGGCATTGCTATGACATTTCAGCACAGATCAGTGCATTTTAGGCATTGAACTTTCCCAGGAAAATCGGCAGCACCTCATTGCCCTTCACAGGGTCTCATTAGGGGTTAATTGCAAATTTATGGCATTATGGCACATACAGGTGAAAAATATTCCATACTTTAATGTTCCACTATTTATGGCCCTGGTGATATTTTTTTCTGAGGGTTTTTAGATCTCATCTTGAAAAGATCAGCCAGAGAGTGGAGGAAAACTCCTTATGAATGACATGAGCACTCATGCCTGTCAGAGCAAGCAGATTACAAATGATTCACAGGAAGAAAAACATTTATTCTTTCTGGTTGGCAAATATTGAATGTTTTATTTTAATCTTTTATTTTGAGAAACCAAGATCAGTGTGTGAATGAAGTGTGAGCAGCAAATAAACCCACAGTGTTTGTTGCTTTCTCCTGATTTCCTTATGTAATCCAGACTTCTGGAAGTTGGCTCCCACTGAAATTCCAGGTGAAAAATATCCTGCAACTACTCTACCTCTTACTTTAAAATGAAAATGAATTTGCTGTTAGGGGTCAAACTGCTTATCCCAGCTAGAGGACACTTTTTCTTAGAAGTTGTTCCTCTAAGCCAGGTCCTCAGCTGGTATAAATCTGAACAGCTCTGTTTAAATTAATAGAGTTACACAGATTTACATGATCCAGCTGCTTGATTTCAGCTAAACGCCTCCTGTCAGAAGGCAATTTTTGGTATAAGGGTATAAATCCTTGACCCACAGTGAGTCAAGTAGAGAAAAATCAATAACCTCTTTTTTTTTTTTTTTTTTTTTTTTTTTATGTACCAGGAAGGAGTAAAAAAAAACCCCAACAAACAAAAGAAAATCAAAAGAGATCTGCAATTAAATCTAAATAATCCACAAGGAGGTTTACAAAAAGAAATAAGTGAGATGGATAGAAAGAGAAACAGAGCAGATATTGAAACAGTGTGCCCTATTTGCTGAATGCAGCCTTTGTGAAGACTGATGGGTCAGAAAAAAACCTGGAAGCTGCAGTGTTCTGTTTATCCAAAAATAAAATATTGCATAGGTCAAGCAAGCACAATGCAATCCTCCCTCCCTTTCACTGTATCTCAGCCCTGACCTGAAAAGACAACTCTCTAATGTGCTGAAAGCCTTTCAGGTTCCTATTCCAGCCAGGGACTGACAGCTTTCCTGAGCTATGCCAGAAATAAGATAGATTTACAAAAATTAATCAAGATCCAATTTATCAAGAGCGTGAGCACACGTCTAACTCCTTGCTAGGCACTCATTTATATAGCTTGATAAATTAGTCTGAATAAAAAAAATTAAAAAATAAAAAATATCCCAAACCAAGAGAACAAATCTTATGGGAGAAACTTTCCAGTCACATTATGTAGAAATGTACCCAAATTTAATTTGAAACATTTTTATCCTTTTCTGCCCCTTTTATTCTGGTATAAAAATTGGTAAAATTGCTCCTTCAAAAGTAGGGGGGAAAAAAGTAAAACTGAAGTTTAAAGCCACTGACAATCAACACAGTCCTCACTTTCTTAAGAAAGATATATGTGTATATCTCTATTCAGGGAAAGAGCAAAACTTAGAGCCTAACTGGGCCATTTTTAACTTGTAAAGAATTTCTGAGTAATTTATAACCTTATGATGGCAAGTATTGTATTGCTCAGGAAAGCTTGCTGAGACCATCACACTCATTTCTCTTAGATCAGTTTACAGTTATCTTACCAGAACACATGGTTATTCATTCTTTCTTGTCTGATCAAACTCAGTTTCAATCTGACCTTCGAAATAAGAGGTTAATATCCCTTTCATTCAGGACTGTAAATCCCCCGATCTTTCTGAAAACTGACAAGCAGAGACAATGCTACCAACAGGTGAATCTCAAAAGTTTCAGAACTAGTTTTTGGGTAAAAGTTCAAAAATACAGGACTCATATAAAAATTAGGGACAAACCCACCCATGAGTTCAACGCTGCCAATATATCTTTTAGTATAGGGATGAACTGTGCAAAAAGGGACATGGCTGATATTATCTCAACTATCTGAGGTGTTCTTTTGGATTTGAAAATTGATCCATTGAGTCATACAAGGGCCTGAGGTGTTTACTAATTTATAGTACTTGTGTACTTTCTGTTCTGATTGTGACAAGAAACAAGCATGAAGACATAAAGTACCTAAAAATAAACTAGTTTTTGCACTCTGTTTTACTGAAGAACACCGGCAAAAAAATCAGCAGTGCTGTTGAAGCAATTTCTAGAATTTATTTAGTTTTCTTTGGATCAACTTCAAAAAGATCATGCATTTGTCTCAGTTCTTCTTCCACTAGGATAAGCTGGAATATCCTTACACAGACTAGAAGAAAGACCAAAAAAAAATCAACACCTTTCTTGGTATTTTTGGTTTAGTTGCATGAGATGACCCTTTTCTTCTTGGTAACATGGGTGCCTCATCCAATGTGTGCTATGGCTCTAGGGTATATTTGCACATTCTTAATCTGCTGGTGTTTTGCAATAGACTATTGCTATGGTCAATGTTGCTGCTGGAGTAAAGCTGGAGAGAAGCCAAGACACAGCTCAACAATTAGGAAAGTGTGTGCTGTGCCTCATTTCCCCACATTAATGTTATATAGTGCACCCATTCATAGTGCTCCTCTACCCTTCATTCTGCTCCATTTCCTACCAGTTGCTGTCTTGACATGGTGACAGCAACACTGGTCAGTAAGAGAAGACCTTCAGAAGTTGCAAACCACTGGGGAACCTGAGTACTATCAGTTACAAAAGCCATTGCTAGTGTTTTGCTGGGGAAAATTTTATATCATCTTGATTTTTCCTGTTGCCTAGGTAATCAGAAACAAATCAAACAAAATCCCAAAACAAACAAACCAAAAACAAAACCAGCAAAACAAAAAACCAACAAAACAACCCAAACAATCCACAAAGAAAATGGCAAACAAAAAAGACAAATGCTGTTAAAAACATATAATTACCAGGCAAAAGTCCTTATAGAATCATAGAATGTATAGGGCCAGAAGGGACCTCCAAAGGTCACCTAGTGCAGCCTCCCTGCAGTGAGCAGGGACACCCTTAACTAGACCAGGCTGCTCAGAGCCTTGGCCAACCTCACCTTGAATAACTCCAGAGATGGTGCCTCAACCACCTCCCTGGGGAGCCTATTCCACTGATCCACCACCCTCAAGGTAAAGTAGATCATTATATTGTGATTGAAATCATACGCGATGATACATCTATTTACACAATGAAATACTGGTACCTGAAAAGCAAATCAGGATGGAAAATTAACAGAGGGTGCTGGATGCAATGTCAGAGGGGACAGATGTTTCCCAAGCCTGACACTTCTTTTTCCTAAGAAAGCACCAGGTTTGTGGATACAGTTTAAAAAGTTGCTCTGTAATTGGGAAAAGTAAAAGATTTGGGCAATACTGGTTCTGGGCATTGGAAAAACTGGGCTCAGAGTGTACAAGCTGCCTTCTCTATACATTTCTAAGTCTGTGTTGAGTAGTAAACCCCCAAACACTCACCAGTTTTCACTCAGCTTCCTAAGACATTTCTGCAAGCTGAAAAGGAAAGAATAAAAAAGGCAATCTAAAATACTAAAGAACATAAACCCTCATTTTATTTTGTCTGAGCATCCCAACTTCCTTCATGTATATATTTTCTGTTTCTTTGGACAGAAGTTAACTTTTTTTTTTTTTTTTCTGCTGCCTCACACCCTGCATTGTTGTCTTTAAAAAAATCAGTAACAAATCCACTGGCCAAACCACCTATTTAAATGTTCAAATTAATTACCACAAAATATCTGATTCACTTCTCTATGGAAGAGAAAGGAAAAAGGATTTTTCTTCCTTGAGCTTGTGAATATGAAACTTGCATCCTGCAGCTATGGAGAGTGGCCCAGAGACAGTCCAGCAACAAGGCGAGTGTTCCATAATCTTTTGTTCCACAATCACTTAAATAGGGAATATTGTATCTGTGCTTTTTTCCAAGTAGGTAGAAACTACAAAACAAGGAAAGCATAACAAATACAAAGCAATGCAGGAATAAAAATAATATGTATTTTTTTTAAAAAAACAACAAAACAAAACCACGGTTAAAACTTCAAGGGCATAAAATGATATATTCCAAGATCTCTCCGACACCTCCAATTGCCCCAGAAAACAAAAAGCACCCATTCACAAAGGCTGGCAACTCTTTGGATCTGGTCCTGCTCCTAATGACAGAAGTTTCTCTCCTCTGACCGCACAGGATGGGGCCCCTTCATTATCTTTCAACCAGCCGATAATTAGCAACTTTTGTAACAATCATGTCAGATGAGCAGCCTGGGGAAGGGAAAGGAATCTATTATGTGGCCGGGGCCTTCCGTCTGCCCGATCTTTTAAGCAGATTGAAGTGGGGCGGCCGTCGCGCACAACCGCCCCAGGTAAACCGGCGCGGGGCTCCTGGGGGTTATCAAACCGGCCAGGGCTTTCAGGCAGAGCAAAGCCTTCCGCCGGGGAAGGTCCTCCCAAGTGCTGGCACCACATCTCCAGGATTATCCCCACCGCACTAACATATCATCTGGCTTTAAACTTCAACCCCTCTGGCAAAGTATATACTCAAAATGCTGCTCCCCCCCTCCCTCTCTCCTCCCCAGACCTCCTTATCCTTTAGTCCCTTCTTCCCATGTTCCCTGTGCCACGGGCTGCGGCCGGCACCGCTGCCAAGCACCGGGCTGGATTAGCTGCAAGCCAATAGCTGGGGGTCAGGATTAAGAGGCCAGCATGCACTTTAATGCAAGCTGCCTATAATTAATGGCATTATTAATAGCTTGACTGAAAAATTCATTAAAAAATCCATTAAAAATAAATACCCTTTTACAAAAGGCATTGCCTTGGGTAAGAAAAACAGAAAAAAAGATAAAGGAAAATTGATTGGTGGTTTTCAGTTCACAGAAAGACAGACCATAGTTCAAGCTGATTAAAATTGAACATTTTAGATTAAGCACCCTTGCCAAAATATTCTCCGTAGTTACCCAATATGAAAATATTATGAGATGTCACGCTTTACATTTTTTATATGTGTGAAGGTTTCAGCATAAGACACA
This sequence comes from Ceyx melanurus, assembly GCA_024611195.1. Taxonomy (NCBI): domain Eukaryota; kingdom Metazoa; phylum Chordata; class Aves; order Coraciiformes; family Alcedinidae; genus Ceyx; species Ceyx melanurus. The sequence continues at coordinate 12,455 of JANHGL010003609.1, read as the reverse complement.
TCCACCAAGTGTGCACGCTCTTAAATGTGCACAGGTATATGTGCCCTTGCTTATACTTGTAGGTAACTTCATTCCCAAGATATTTTTTCTCCCTCAGGAGCAGCAGGACTCCTGCATCAGAGGTTAACTGTAAGAGATAAACTCTGAGACTCTACTAAAGAGAGTGCTTTCAATTGCTGCAGAGCTCCCCACCAGCAGGTAACTTCTCCTCTCCCTTGGCAGGACTAACTGTTGCCATCTAAAGAAAAAATTAAAACAAAGAAAAATAATAAAAAAAAACCCCACACACAAAAAAAAAAAAACCCAAACAAAATAAAGCCACGTAAAATGAGTGTCCTTTTGGTGCAGGTGTGTGCTTCCCTTCTGATTCCACTTCCCAGTGCTCACCAGCATTTTGAGCACACAGGCCAGGGGAGAAAAACAAAAAACCAACCAAGCAACAAACTGATTCTCATTTATACAAAGGCCTCTTGACACCTCTCTGGTAGTGAAAAAAAAAAAAGCCATTAGTGTGAGCAAAAACATGTTATCCAGTTTTAAACTCCCCCTTATTCTGCCTGAGTCTGTAGAGCAGACTTAGACACTAAAAGAGGGTCAGACCCAGAAGGGGCCTTGAACTTTGCTTCTGAATCCTTCTTCTCCAAAATGAATCTTACAAACTTTTGGATAGGAATGCAAAATAACAGTAATCCTGCATTATTTTTCTTACCACCAATACTGAAATCTTTAATCCTGTCTGTAGTTCAAAGGCAGACGCTGATTTATAACTCAGTAGGTGAAGATTGTGCTTGGACAACAACAAAGGCAATTTTTAAACCACTAGTTTCTCTGTCTTTTTATAAACACATTATTTTCTCTATTTAAACAAGAAGGATAATGTGAGAAGGATTATATCCAATTTAGGATCCAAATAATGATTGACAATCACCTAAACCAGATGCTGAATTGGAAAAGCAACTCTGTCAGAATAACCTTCTTAGCCCCCAAGAACCACAGCTTTATTTAAAATGGCCAAATCACCAAAAGGTATAGCAGGATCCCTCTTCTTCTCTCTAAACAGCAGCTGGTTAAGGTTGTAAACCCAGTTTCTGCTGCTTCTGCCAACCTTGCTGATGCTCAAAGCTTCACTGCTCCACAGTTGGCATTACCTCTGCCAGCCGATAACACAAAAGGTTCACTTTCCATCACTGTTACGCTAAAGATACAGAGGGTGACTCATGTTAGTGTCTCAGTTGCTGTTGCTATCTGTTGGATATCCAGTGCAGACTATCAGTGAACTCTCTCACACTTCATCCCAGGAAGGCAGAAACGTTACTCCTTGGCTCCACGTTCCTTCTTGGCTCCTTGTGTTGCCAGCTGTTACGTTTAATGGCCATCAAACTGTTTGTGCCTCTGAATTAAAAGTCTCCTGGAGGCTATGTTAGATCCCGCCTTTTCTCTTGAGAAACATAGCAATTCTGTGCCTAGATCACCCTTGTTCTGTCTAATGAATATGGCCAAATTGTTTTCCAGGCTGCAGCAATGGTTTTTTTTGCCCTTAACTACACCTAACAAGCAGTAAAAAATTCATTCCAGGACTAAACTTTCCCAGAAGATATTGTAACAGAGAAATGTTGTAAGAGCCCATAGCTGGTCTACTGTTTGTTGTTGAGTCACTCTGGCTCTTTGATCAATGTTGTTATTTTACAGTATTAGAGAAATGTGAGGACAGCATCGAATTGGGACTGTGAAAAATTCTGCCTCCCCTCAACCCAATTGTATTTTTAACATTATTGGATCCATTAGGTGGAACATCAGGTGGAATCTCTCAGTTCTGCGTGCTCAGGACCTATGGACATAGTCCTGACCCCTAAGCAAAAGAAATCAGAACACTTCCCATGTTTTCAGATCTGCATGTTTTGCATGCAACATTTCAGATTTGCAATCACAAGCTTGTTTCATAAACCATTAAAAAAAAAAAAAAAAAAGGTAAGGAAACCTACTGAAATCTACATAATCTAAATATAAATTAATCAACTTTAAAATGATCAGTTTTTCACTTTCAATTTTCACTTTCCTTTTCATAATTTCCAATGAACTTAAATAGATTGTCTATTGTGATTTTTTAAAATCTAAATATTAGAAAATCTATAATTTAGATTTTTTAACACTTATTTTTTTTAATACAAAATGCATCAATAACTTACCTGGCAGTCATCTGCTAATACTTATTTTCCTTTAAGGTGATGGTCTCTTGGGTCATTTAGAAAGTGTGCTTAACCTGAGGATGAACCTCACTTCTGTTCTCAGTGAGATACAACCACCTCTAGTGGTAGAAATCTGCCACCCACTGAAAGACCATGAACCCACCACACAGTTATAGCAGAGAAAGACAATATGGCATCTGGCAATGGATTTCTTATGCCCTGCCATGTTGTCCTCCCAACAGATATTAGGGTGGTTGAAGTCCCCCATAAGGACCAGGGCTTGTGAATGTGAGGCCACTCCTGTCTGTCTATAGAAACCAGGTGGAAGCCTGGCACCATAGTGTGGAAGTATCCATGTACAAGCCTAAATACCATAATTCAGTTAGGCCTCATAGTAAAAACTGAATTTAATTCTCTGAAAGAAGTGAGATTCAGACAATGAAAACAAATGGGCAGAATTCCAAGTTTGGGTAACTATCATATCTAGCACACCTCAGGCTGTGGGTGTCTTAAGAGTGATCATCTCACAGAAGGTACCATTAAAATTAGCTTCACTGGCAAAGGGATAGATCAGACACGCAACCTAACATGAAGCATTTGCTTCATTGCTGTTGAGGCCTGAGGGCACAATACAGTAAAAAGTGTGTAACCGTAAAAAACGTTAGGTACCGGAAGAGATTACTACTGATAGTATGCAAAGCAAATAACATCTAAGTTTTTGAGACAGGATTTGAAAAGTTTTCAGGATGGGTCATGTGACATGGCTAATCTCTACTGTAGCAGTCTGAACATGACAGCCAGGAAACTTCTCAGGTCTACATCCATAATCTGATGTCTTGAAATTATATCTTGAAGAGGGAGAAACTTGGGCTCCTTTGTTTATCACAAAGAAATGATTTGATAAGGATCTGTGAGCTCATACAAAGAGAAATGGGCCATGTTTCATCTGCAACCAGGGAGAAGGGTAAAATAAAAATTATACCTGAGGGAGATTGTTACCTGCAAAGACTAAATAAGGTAGAATTTAGCAAAATTAAGCCAATGGGTGGAGCACCTGCTAGACTGAGTTGTGGCTAAAGTTTCACACCTTTAAATTCTTTTTAACAACCTCTTTCTGGCTAAAACCCTCTCCAATGTAGGTATGAGAAAGGTCCATCCAAACAACTGGTGCTTATTTCTCTCTCTACTTCTCCAAAGAAGTCCAACTGGCAGAAAGAAGCTGGAGAAAAGAGACCTGTTGCAGGTCAGGTCCATGTCAAAGGAGGGAGTCAGGCTGTGGAGATCAGCTACTCTTTCCACCCCTGTAGTATCCTTTAACTCCTTCTCAATATAGCTCCATCCCATGGTGCTACAGAGAGCAACCCCCAGACAAAAGGATGTTCTTGGTCCTTTATACAGCAGAAATTACTAGAAAAACATCTGCAGTCTATATAATGGACAGGTTGGTGAAGACCTTGACATGATGCCTTGTCTCTTCTGGCTTTAACATTTCATAAAATCTATTACTTTACTTATTGCTCTCTCTGATCAAATTCTACTGCATATGAACTAAGTCACCCTCATCCACAAAATTTCAGAATAGATACCACTCTGGACATGTTTCAGGTATTTTTTCTTAAGACTTAATATTAATTCCCAAATAATTTGTTTTTCATTTTTTAATAGTTTTTTATTTATAAGAAATAAGAAACATATTTACTTTCATTCATTATTATTTTGACCCATTCCCAGTCAGATTTCATTCCATTGTTCTGGTTAGTTAATATTTGTGTGTTTATTTTTTTTTTCTTTTTGTTGTAAAAAAGGTAGAAATCAAATTGTCTCTGTAAAGCTACTTTTTTGTTGTTGTTGCTTTGAATGTATCAAATTAAAATTTAATTCCAGTAAAATAATTACTGACTTACATGTGTATTCATCAATTGGTTCAGTTAACACCAAACAGAGTTTTTTAAATTCTTGGTCACAATAGAAAGTCATTATGTTCTGTCAATGTTCTCCAGTGGGTGCTACATAATGAGATCAAAATACACCTTTTAAGCAGTATTCCTGACACTGCCAATTTATGAAGCTATTTTGTACCATGCTTTCCACTAGAGCCAACTGTGATATGCATGTCTCTTCCCTCACCACCAAAGACCATTCTTAGACTGAGGCACTAAATTATTTTAGTACTGGAAGCCATTTATACTTTGTTCCCACTTCCTCCTCCTCCAACACATATGTTTTGTGTCCTGCCCTCACAGAACACACCTAAATGTTTGAGAAACATCACACTAAGCACAAGCCCGAGTGCACATCAATTCATTTTCCTGGAGGACTTCAAACCTATAGATTTAATGAGTAGGGTGGGGACTCTGACAACATCACCCACTGGCTAAATAATCTACTTTCAGTTTGCACACACAAATGTGATACTTCTCCAGCATCAGATACCATCTCAAAAAGATTTCTTTTATCTTTAACCTTGTTAAAACAAGATGTCTGGGTGGTAATATTTCCGTTCTCTCTCAGCCCACAGATTCTGAACAATAATACACTTCACATAGGTTAATCGAACGGAGATAATAGTGTCATAACTGAGCCAAAATTCTGGAAATCGCATAAATCAACAAAAGGAACATCGGTTCATTGAAACTTTTCCTTTGCCAGTGCAAGATGTACAACCGCAGTACATAACCATCTGGAGGATACAGGCAGTGTTTTCTTCCAGGGAAGTGGTTCTCAACTATTTTTATGATCATCTTTTCTTTTTTTTTTTTTTTTTCTCAAAACAAGGTACTATTCCCATGTACTTACATAACATGGGTAACTTGTTTAACCTGAACTTTAAAATTCTTGACATTTAAAATTCCCATTAGCTGGAACATTCATGACTGGGAATTAATATATAGCTCTATAGTTCTCCAATTAAGTGCTATTTCAACCCTTCAGTCTCAATTGTTATCCTAATGCATCTCAAGAAAGTTTCTTGTTGGTTCCTAAATACTCTTCAAGCCTTGACATTTACACTCTTCAAGTATTTGCATACTGTTATTATGCTTCTGTTAACTATCTATGAACAAAGCTATATTTATTCTACCGTTGTAATCATTCCTAATAGTTCATCTCTTCCCAGCTTTGAACTTTTTGTTCTTCTTGGAATAATTCTTGCATATTGTCAGCACCTTTCTGTTTTGATGATGTCAGTATTAAAAATTTATGCCAGGTGAAGTTACCAGAACTGCTCTAGAGGTAATGCCTTCCTGAAAAGTGGGATATAACATGCACCAGAATGCAAACTTGAGGATTGTATCAGATTCCCTTATCTTTCTTTGTCTTCCATCCCCATACTGTTCTGGTTTACAGAACTAATTGCTTCTGCACAGGGCAGCTGAAGTTAGACAAGGTTACTCAGAGCTGGGACTAAATGCATGAATCCTGAGTGCACTAAATGTACAATACCTCATCACTCAGAAGATTTTCCTGGCTGTTGTGTTCTCTACGTAGATAGCAGCTCTATGAAATCTGAAGTTTCTTTACTAAACAAAAAGGAATACAAGGGGAGGAAAAAATGCAAAGCTGTTTATGGAAGAAACAAATCAATCTGATGGCATTAGCGAAATGTCCTTTGTGTTAAGACATTAGGTAAAACTAGGAAATGAAGTTATGTTAATGCCTTATTCTTATATATACCATATCCCTTGGACATTAACAGGACACTTTTCCACTTTATAGTTAGGTATATGAAGTTGGAGGATTCCCGTAGGGCTATACTACATTCATGACATTTCTGATTAGAACAATAGAACTTGAACTAAATGCAACATTATTTCTACAAGTAACAACATTTTTATTTTAAAAATGAATATTCCTCTCAGCTATCTGCTCAGGCTTTGCAGTCTGCTCTATTCAGGCCTACAGCAGCAACTGAGACACATTAGTGTAACTGCATGTGTGCTATTCTGTATGCAAAAGATATCTATGAGTATTAACTAAATTTGCAAGAGGAATTAGGATCAGTAATAAATGCTTTAGCAAAGAGGCTTTTGGGAATAAAAAATATATCTTCAGGCAAAATTCTCGTAAACTAGACATCATCTTTGATTTACAATTTATAGTATTTTCTTCCCTGCGTCCAATATTCCCAGCTTTAGGGCTCCTGTTCTGTTTGTTGTGATTGACTGTAGAGGGTAGGAGGGCAGCTCTGTAGGCTAAAGTTAAGTCAATGCAATCATGAACTTAGGAAAACAAAGAACACATTCAACTTCAGTTTATACAAGTCAGGTCACTCAGGCTGAAATCCCTTGGATTCACTCACTGGTAAGGAGTTTCTAGTTAGGACACAAATACTGTGATAAATATAACTGATTCAGTGGCAGAATCCACTCATTTGGTTAAAAGACCAGAATGTGGCAGTCTGCACACAGAGTGAGGAGGAAAAGATGAATGTTTTGAGGATGCTTCTTTCCGGTTTCACAAAAAAGTAGTGGTCTCTCTCAGGCTCAATGGGAGTTTTACCTTAGAAACAATTTTGAGACCTCTCCTGATGTTCTGGTCCATCTCTGCTTCCATATACAGTGTATGAGGCCAGAAGGGACCATTTTAATTCTCTTGCCTGACCTTCTGCATAATAAATTGATTATTATGATCTCCTCTGTCCTTAAAGTCTCTAGATCACATTGTCCCACAGCTTGGCTATTGAAGAATTATCCCCAAGAGGATTTTTCCTTTTTCTTTTTTTTTCCATTTTTTTAAATGACCCTTTTAATGGAGCTTCCACCAATGACAGGCTCTTTAAAAGTTACTTTAGAACTCCTTTTTTTTTTTTCCTTCTGATAGTTAGTCTATATGTTCCTTTAGTTAATTTAATTCCATTGCTCATGGCAATGTCCACACCCTAAATAATTCTTCACCCTCCTTGGCATTTAAACCCTTCAAATGACTATAGGCAATTTTCATGTTTCTCTTTAGTCATTTCTTAGACGAGTTACATGGATATGAGTTTTTCAGATCTGTCCTTATAAGTCAGTCCTTCCCAGCTTCTTAATTATGTCTTAGCCTTTCTCTTCACTAACTGCACTGGAAGAGTTTCAGGTTTCTTCCCATGTTAACCCATCCAAGCCAAACAGAGCGTAGGCAGAATCCCAAACTTGCCAAGTCCATAAAAACTGTCACTGAATTTACTAGGTGTTGGATCAGGACTTACAATATGCATGGTTCCTTTTGGTGAATGCTACAGAGAAATGAGTTAGCAGCTCTATAACTGTAATGTTACCTATGGAAAAAAAAATTTATTTTGTCTGTCTTGATATAACCACCTTATGACTATTTTGCAGATCACTTTTATCTCAAGTAATTTTGTCTTCAGAGTCTTACTTTCAAAATATGTGATTTATTTTTTTTTTCAGTACTTCACCTTGAGTGTTTCAGGTTGAATTTTATTTCACATTTCTTGTCAGTGCATTCTCTGTGTGTCCCTCTGTATTATTTCTCTTTCCCCTAAGGTGCCTTCTCCACTGCTGGTATGGCCTCACTAAGATGGCTTTTTATTATACCCCTCAGTTTTTAATGAAGTGGCTTCATTTCAAAGAGATATCAATTGAATATATTTTGCAAATGCATTTATAGCATGCTATTTACAATAGCCTTCTTCCAGAGCATTAATGAGAACTTCCAATTTTTATCTTGCTACATAGTATAAGCAAGTAGATCTCCCTGAGACAGCTATACAGTCCTCCACATTGTTCGAAGAAGCTCTAGTTTTCATTAACTTCTTGCTGTGGAATTTAATTTCATTTTCAGTCCATGAAATTAGACAAGCTACTGTAAATTAATGTGTTGAATTAGATTTTGAGTCTAACTCTTTGCAATTACACATACAACACTGATATATAATATACGTGTAATGATCACATCTGTGCCTTACATACACCTGTATATAAAAATATATTGTTTCCATCTTAGGAAATATATATGTGTGTATTTAATGTTAAGCAACTCTCCATGTTTGGAGAGTTGCTTAATACACACATGCTTACATACACACAAAGAAGGACAATAAATACAACTGTAAAACAGCCAATTGTCAGAGAAAGTGTATTAAAAACTTCAACTCTAGTAAAAAAATGAGATTAAAAATCAAGTTAGCAGATTCAAAACCAGTGAAATGTGATATAAATTGATCATGGTGTTTGGTTCCTAAAGAACTCCTAAAACTAACTCAACTAATTTAGAAAGGTACAGGTAGTTACTGGACAAAACTTTGAATATTCAAAGGTAAATACTGATGGTGAACAGACTTTTGAAAGGGCAGAAAATTATCTTAGTCATGGCTTAAACACTATGTTTGTAAAAATAAGAATATAGATAGGACACATGACTGTCATGGCCAGCTCGTCATGCAGGACTCAATGTAATTGACTAAAAGTTTGTAGATAGTGTTATCTGAAATTCCCTGGGGTATCCAACACATTCTTATGGGACTGGTAAATACAGGATCAATGGAAACCCTATGCTTCTCTAGAGTGACAGCTCCTGCAATTGTAAGAATATATTTGAGGTACTGAAATATGTGTTCCTAATGTAACCTTTGGTATTACACCATCATAAGATAAGGTATTACCACCTCTGTTTCTTTGTATTAGTTTCCTTAGGAAACCCAGCTCCTGTGAGACTTCTACCAATGAGTATTAAAATTCCAACTTTATCTAGGTTCCTACTTGTCTGTCTGTGCATTTCCTAATTGCCCTCAAAGATAGAAATTTGTAAAAACAGACTTGACTGCCGCTGCTCACCACTTGTTTTTTGTAGATAAGGAGGAACTGTTGTACAGGATTAGGTAATTTGTCCAAAATCAGAGAGGAAGCCTGTGCTGGAGCCTGAAACAGCTTGCAGGTCAAAACTGATTTTCTCTCCCTGTGTGGACAGAGAGAAATTAAGTTAGAGGGAAGAAAAACTATGGTAATGCAGTAAAATTAAGTTGAAATAAAACTTTAACCCTTGCTGCCTTTGGCTACTTAGTCTAATTCTAAATATTACTAAAAAAAGACTATTTTCCAAGCCTAGGCATAGCTGCATTTTTTTATTTTTTTTTTTATTTTAATGTACATATGCAGAGAGTTAAGAGACCTGCAGGATGAAAAGTGGTCTAACACTGTAATACATATGAAATGGATATTGCCAATTATGACAGCACATAAAGCTTCCTAAATAATCTGTGGTACTGCAGATACTTTGATACACTCCAGATGATTGTCAGTGAGTCTAGCTGGCATGGAAAGACTTGCATTGAAAATTTTTAATCCTCTGAACCTCCGAACCTCTGAAACAGTGACCAGAAACAAAATTCCTATAGGAAGAGGCCAGGGCAAGTTACACCTCTTAAGACAGGTCCAGAAATTTTGGGGGACAGCTCTAGATGTCCAGGATCTAGTCTAATGATTTAACAATAGAGAAAAATGATTTCTAGTGCCTGACAATATTATTGTTTAATTTATTTGTGTAGCTATGGTCTTCTGGCTCTGGTCATACATTTGCTTGGTTGTTTTTTTCTTGACTAATCCTATAAACAACACAAATTCAGATTATGCATTTTAATGGCCTTATAATGGTTGCAAATGTTTATTTTGTAAAAAAAAAAAAAAAGGAAAAAAAAGATTATGTTGAAAGTGTCAAAACAGGTTAATTTAATATTATAGATCAAAATGTGTATTTCACAGTTCTAAACATGTTTTTCTGTTACAGTGGATTTTATTTAATATAAAATACCAGACATTAATTTAAATACAAAATTGTTTGATTTGTGAAAAACGGAATGTTTGATTTTAATTTGATTGACAACTGGTATGATCTTTCTATTGTTTTTTGTAAAAAAATAGAGGGAGACTGTCCTATAAGGAGATAATATATCCCCCTGTCCCGAATCCTTTCTCAAAATGCTTTTCAAACTCGATCACACTTAAAAAATACCCTTTTAAGGAAACCAAATATTAGTTTCAATGATTGGAGAAATCAAAAAGAAAGATGTGGAGCTGGGGTTTTCAGAAGCACCTATGTGACTTGGGAGCAGAAGTCTCACGGAAATTCATGTGATTTTACCTATAAAAGTGCCGTGCCTGAAGTTACTCAACAGACCAGTGGAATATTTGGAAGACCCTTTTGTACATTAAGCTTTATATTTCCTTTAATTCATCATTTTGTCTGACCTACTGTGTCCCAAAGTTCCTATACAGCAGGGAAATTGCAGTTTATATAACGTTTCTGCATAATCTTGCTGCCATTCACTGCAAACACATCACAGGCCACAGACTCCATACACCTGACCTGGCATTTTCTCCAGCCCACAGATTCTCAGTGAAATCCACAAAGGACATTTGGCATTGCTCTGCCTTGCCAAATCCACCTCAGGGTTAAGCTTCATATGTTCTCTTTTGCATCAGTTCCTTTAAAGATGGTACTTTCTTTAATGAGCTGTCAGAGCTAAGCATTTCTCTGCAGTTAAATGGTACTACAGTTTCCTTGGATTTATTCGTGCTAATAATTACTGAACAGCTAGGCACACCACAACACTGTCCCCATCTGCAAGCTGTGAGTTAATGAAAGGTAAGGTGCATGGGGAAGCTCAGAGTCTCAGAGCCATCAGGTTGTCTTTAACATGACTGTTTAATGCAGAACACTAAAAAGTGAGGATTTGTCATGGCAGATTGAACTGATGACCCCTCAAGTACCACTGGCAACATTCTGTTTCTAATCTTTAGGTAAAAGGCAAGGAAAGTCATAGAGATGTCCTACATGTTGACTACTCATATTAAGTTGGCATTTCTTTCGTCTTTGCCCAAGGACACGGGAAAGGCTACAAAGAGATTTTTCCTTATACTCCTCTATTGTTACTTTTATTATCTCACTGAAGGTGAGACATGATTCTCAGAACTTCCAAGAAAATTTGGATGCTGGTTCATGAACCAAAGTTCCTGTTTCAATGGTCTTATTTCAGCTATGAAAAATGTTATGCATTTGCTTGGAGCAAATCAGGGTTTTTTCAAGTGTGAGCCATGTAGAGTTTTTGGATTCCTTCACACCAGAAATTCAAACCAAAAAAATAGCTCTTAAGAAGGTATATCTTCACTGCCATGAATATTTTGCTTACCTAAAGGATTTGGTTTGAAAAGTGCAGACATGACTGAGAAATAAGAAATGAAAGAAATAAGAAGTGAATGAAAGAAGAAAATGAAATAAGAAGTTAAAAGAGAGAAACCTACACACTTTAAGCTGGTCTGATTATATGCTACCCTGTAGATATTTTTGCAAAATTTGTGACCAATGACATGAATAACGTTTAGGAACATTTCTGTGTTTTCAAAATGGTTTGGTTTGAAAGGGACCTTTAAAGGTCCTTCCAGCGTTGGATCTCAAGGCTCTACAACAGGGATTTTGCACCAATCACTTATTGCTTCTCTGTGCTCCAGTTCCCTGTTATACAAATACAAGCTTTTAAATGTTCATTGTAACTTTTTCTTTCCCTAAAAGGTATAGAAAAATAAAAAATCCCCTAAAGTTGCTTTTCAATATTTAACAAATTTCATAAAGTATTCTGATAATACTTTCCGTGAGGATATCAATAAGATTTCTACTACAAGTCAGCATTTTAAGAAGAAGATAACTTTTGATATCAAGGTTTGTTTATATTTCAGGAATAGAGAGAACCAGTTCTAATCACACTTTATCTGCTTTTCTTTTTTTAAGCTGCTGTCTTTTGGGTAGAGAGATCATTTTTACAAAGAGTTTTTACAGTGGACCCACTAGGCATTATTAGAATCAAACTGATGATATTCCTCCTTAGGGCTAAAGAAATGGAGATAGGAGAAGTAAATACAATATTCAACGTAATTTTTAATAAAACTGGAAGTGAAAAGAAAAAAAAAAGTCTGTGCTTTCTTCAAATTTAGATTATTCCCTTGATCCTGAGAATAAATGCAACAATTTGCCAACCAAATTAATTTTCCAAAGCAGAAAGGGCAAAGCAGTAGTTTTATAATAGGATATGTTTGCAAGTTTAACTACAAAAAAAATAGCCATTTTCTTTTCATGCAGAAGTTGATATAGAAAGAGGGTAAATAGTATGAATAATTATGGTTGGTTGAAGAATTTATTTTGCAACTGCTTTGGAGTGAAGATTAGCTTTTTTGAGCAGCTGTACATTTTCCCTAGAAATTTTTTTTTTTCAGGGAAGCAGGTTTAATTAATTTACTTGATTTTGTATCCCAGTTTTATTTAGTGTAGCTTTTGTTTTAA
>JANHGL010003607.1:0-12647 GCA_024611195.1 Ceyx melanurus | reverse complement strand
CCTGAGGTTCTAATCCTATGAGCCTCTTTCCTCTCAGTTCTTGTTAAAGAGAGGCTACTTAACCTCTCCTCTCCTCCGTGGAAAAGTTTGTTTTATCTTTTACCTGAAGAGCCTTTTTTAAAAATGCTTTCAGGTTCTTTTGGCTTCTTCCAAACCTGGTATGAAAACAGTATTTTGGAGCTTTCCAGGTTCTGCTTTTTGGGTCATCTTGGATAAATCTCATTTGCCTCAACCAAATTTAACTTCTAGATCAAACAAAATGTTGGCTGGCAGTCCCCATCTGTAAGACCCTCTGATGCTATATAACTTTACACATTGGTCTTTATGTGGATACTGAATTTTCATGGGTTAGCAGAGAGACCAAAGTGCTGATCTGTGCCTGCCAGTCTCCTTCTTGTGCCCACCTTAAGAGACCTCAGAACATGAGGCTTCTGGTGGCTTGGGGTTGTTTTTAGAATGTTCTCCAATATTGAGGGGTCCCTGGAGTTTCAGTTTCGAAAGCTGTCAGTTTTTCTCTGCCAATTTTGCCCCACTGACTTACCTCCTCTGCTTTTTCCCTCAGTGTCAGAGGAGTGCACAGTGAAGCAGTCTGTCCTTCCAGCCAAGCTGCGTGGGCCCACATCTCTTATCCAACGTCAGCAATGGCATTAGATTTGCCAGGCCAGAACTTGTCATTGCCATCTGAGCCTTGGAAGAACTTAGAGGAGATCCTCAAGGTCTCTGATGCTTACCTAGACCTGTGGTGCCGGATGAAGTGAGCAGCAGGGCACTTCAGCAAGTAGCTGTCTGGGGTGGAAGAAGCACTTGCAGTCAGGTTCATGATGGGTTGGTAGGGTTTGGCCACACCAGGGCTGGGGAGAATCTGGGGTGGATGTGATCTAGGCCCATCTGTGAAATGACGGGGGATCTCTGAAAGACTCAGATGGTGGTCAGATGGTGTAACAACAGAAATCCTGTTGGCACTGTTAGAAGAGGGGCAAAGTGACATCAGTCTGTGCTGTCCTTGCAGAGGCTGAGTAGCAGCAGAGAGGAGCAAGTGAGCCTGACAGAGCTGTCTGCAGCTTTGGAAGACACGCTGGTAGTCCCCAGGAGCAGCAGGCTTCAGCACCCAGCCCTCACCTCATACGGGTGCAAACTGCAGCACCTCAGGTAAGGGGGCTGCCTCCTGTGAGGAGGGCTCTTCTGTGGGGTGTGTGAGACATCTCTGAAAGCACTTCCTGCCGTGCCCGCTGTGCCCGCAGGTCGCAGGTGAGGCGGATTGCGAGGGAGAGGGACCAGGCGAGGCTGGACATGGAGAAGGTGGAGAGACGCTGTCTGCAGCTTGGCAGGGAGTTGGATGAGCAGAAAGTTGCTCTCAAGCACACCCAGCTCAAGCTCAAGTAGGAGGAGTCATTTTGGTGGGGTGGGGAAAATGGTTTTTGTCTGGGTGCCCACAGCCTCTCCCTCCCATCCCTGTCTCCCTTTATGAATCTCCAGCTTGTTTTGCCATTGTGTCAAGTGGCAGAGAAGCCCCCAAAGACCCCACACACACTATGGTCACAGCATCCCTCCAACCAGCCTCTCCTCTCCTGCTTTGTGTGTGGTGAGAGGGGGCACCTGAACCTAGTGGCTGTCTGACAATATGCTCTGGGTGCCCCAACCACTTTTTTTATTTTTCCCCTCCAGGGATTTCCAAGCAGAAATAGAGGCAAAAGAGCTGCTTTTGCAGGAAGCAGTCAGTCACCAAGCGAAGATGGAGGCTGATACACAGCTCCTCCAGGGCAAAGAGGCCAGGCTGCAAAGGACACTGAACCACACAATGAAGTTAAGTAAAAATGATCTAGGTGAAACATCTTCACTTCTTCATAGGAGGCAAAGCAGAGGTGGTGACAAAAATGAATGGTTTGTGTTGCTCTTTCTGGGAAGGACAGGAGTTTTATGGAGAAAAATGATCAGCCACATCCATACCATTGAACTTAATACAGAGCTTGTTCCCTTGCCATGAGATCATTAAACCCCCATGTCATCTGCTGGGAGTGGTTTGGCCCATGGTAACACCTGAACACTTGGTCTGTGAAGGGGCCAGGGACCATGCCAAAAACAGAGATGATGGTGTCTGCATGTCTGTGATTTTCCAGTGGTGTTCAGTGTAGAAGTGCAGATGAAGATGCTCAGGACTTACTGCCTTTGTTGGCTGTGAGGTAAACCATCATTTTGTGAAGCAGAGGTAGAGATGGGTTATTTAGCTCTTATCCTGCAAAACCCACTCCTATGTCTGTCCTTCTGAGATACAAGCCAAACCCCATCCCATGTGGTGTCTATCAGCAGTGTGCTGTCCAAAGTGGGGTTGCCTGGAATCTTTGCTGTGTTTGGTGTGCTGATGTGCCAGTTGTTTTACAGCTTTCTGCTGAAGGTCTGTGGTTGATGAACCTGACCTGTCATGTGAGGACCTACAGCATCAAGACAATCTTTCCCCTTTTGTCTGCAGGAGAAGACACAGCTGCAAAACAAGGTCACGGACATGGCTGAGAAATTGGTGGCCTCTGAGAAGCTGGTGTTGGAGCTGCAGAAAGAACTCAACCACATTGTGAAGGACAAGGTAACTTTTCTTTCTTTGCTGTGGTTGAACAGGAACTTTTCAGGAACTCATTAAAAGATTGACTGACCCTTCTTTATGTAATCTTGCATATATTGCATCAGTTGTTATGATATGCCCCCCTCTTTGAACTCTCCTGCACATTAATGACAACCTGGAAAGAAAAACATTGGCATTTAATTTAGGCCTTTTGAAGTTTGAAAAAAACCCAAGGTGAGGTTTTTTTGCAATTGTAGAAATTTCTACAAATCCACAGTCTTCAAATGAGAACTTTAGAGTTTGGTCTCCAGAGAAGCTTTCTTTTTCACAATACTGAAGTAAAATGTTATTTTTAGTGTTTTCCACTCCAGCAAGGCACCTGATAAAATGTATCTTGGGAAATAAATGGGTCTGTGATCTTGTTAGCCAGTTTGGGAAAGCTAGCCTGCCTGTAGTTTGATGTCTCACACATGAAGAAAAATGTTTTTCCTATTCTTTCTGCATCTGAGCCATCCCACAGGCGTCAATAGGAACCCTTCCATTGAATCTGTGGGCATAGCACCATGACTCAGGTGATTCCATAGATCTCTTGGCTCTCTATTTGGAGAGGTGATAATTTCCTTGATGAGAAAGTGTTTCTCTGTGCTTGTGCAGCTGAGCCAGATGGAGCCCCACAGCCTAGACCTGCTGAACCAGAATGAGTGCTTTGCAGGGATTGTCCTGGAGTACCAGCAACAGTGCCAGGTATGGGTGAGCAGCTCTTCAGGGATGCTGTGGTGAACATACACCTCTCATTGGAGCATCTGTTGGGCACTTTGGCCTGGGGGAGAGGAAGAAGGCATCCCTTATCACAGTGCAGAGGGGAGTATCCCTCTTGCATTACTCCAAGTCCATTGGCAGGAGGCAGGATACAGCTTTGTCCCCAGTAAAGCAGCCTGTCTCCTCGCTCCATAGCCCTCCATGGGTTGTTTCCCTTGCTGGTATACTGGCAAGGGAAAGTAGGGGTGGCACATCAATTTCTCCCTGCCACCCTATAGCCATGGATGTTATTGTTTAGGAGCCATGTAGCTCTGTGTGTAACATGTAACTCATGTTGGCTCATGTCCAGCTTCTCATCCACCAGTACCCCTAAGTGTTTTTCCATGGGGCTGCCCACTGTTGTCTCATCCCCCAACCTATATTGATAATGACGATTGTTCTGACCTAGGTGCAGGACCCTTATAATGTTCACCTAGGCCCACTTCTCCAGCTTGTCCACTGATGTAGTCACTCCTCTGTAGAAAGCCACAAGGTTGGTCAGGCAATCCTGGGCTGTGTTGTAGATCTTCTTTAACATAAGGAGAAAGCTGTTCTTCTTTGCTGGAAAGTATGTTATCAGCTAAATTTTTCTATCTTTTTGTTTTTCCCTTCTGCTTTCTTGCCCTCACTTCAACAACCCCTACAAAACTTGTGCTGCTGGACTCTGCTAGAGAGTTAAGGTAAGCCTGTCCAGGTACTTGGTGTGTGTGTGTGTGGTCCAAGCATTGCTGTTGTGTATGTTGTACCAAAGCCCAGAGCTTTTTGCTCTCTGGGATGTGAGCACAGCCTTCATTTCCCTTCTCTCATTTTTAAGTGATTTGTGTTACCTTGCTTGTTTTGAGTTGCCATGTGCTCTCTGCCTTGTCTCCCAAGTCCTGTGCTTATTGCATTGCCCATTTTTTTCCAAGTGCTATGTGTGACTAGAGAATGTGACTTACCAAATCCTGCCCAGCAGTGGCTGAAATCTGCCTTTGCATCAAAGCCATTTCATGGGTTCAGCAGACAGCCCCTCTTAAAGCTGTAGTACAAGGCAAACACACTGGAGCACTACCCAGCACAGCATTGCTACAGATGGCATCAGAGGGTTGAAGATGCTCTGTACTGCAGTTTTTTCTCCCTTTGAGTAGCTCCAGAGTCATCCATGATAATGCTGATGGATGGAGAGGTTTGGCCTTCAAACTTCACTTGCCCCTGTGAAAGCACCAACTGGGGTTTGTCCTTTACCCTTACTGAGTGCTGTCAGACCCTCCTCTTCTGCTCTCCTGTTTAGAATGGAGATTAAACAAACTGCCTTTGCATTTATCTAGATCTACTCAGTGTTTATTAATGAGTATCTTTGGAAGCATCCTTGTTCATAGTCTGTTGCAGCCCATCAGTGTTCTGGGTGACAGCACATGGGATATAATTTGATGTCTGCTCAAAGTGGACAGGTCAAAGGGAGGCAGGATGCCTTGTAGGCTGTTGCTTCCAGTATGGGATGGAGGTTGTGAAGTGAAACAAGCAGTTTCCCAGACACTCACATGGAAGCAGCTTATTGCACTGGTGTGGTGGCTCATAGCCATGTGGTGTTGGGGTGTGGGACTCCCTGCTGCTGGCTGATGTTGGCACTGAGATGGCTTAAACACCTGTGCTGGCCTCCAAGAGTGTCTCTGTGCTAAGCAGGCAGCAGGACCTGCCTTATCCTGTCCTTCCCATGGGATCAGCACCTTCTTGCCTTGCTTTATTCCTTCTGCAACCTGCAAATGTTTCCTTCCAGAGTACTGTGGGACTTGCTTCACCATAAATGCTTCTGTTGCTTTGTCTACATACAGTAGCCCAGATGCCCATGGGAGTGTCCTGAAGATGTAAATACAAACCTCTGTGCTGTGTGAGGGATTGTCCTGAGATCATAGTGTTTCCTGTCTGCCGGTTGCTAGCAGTGGTTGTGTTTAGGTCAGGAGGGGTCTCATGAGGTCCAGTGCTCTGGAATGCCTGCAAAACACCCTGGCATTGTGTGCTTTTGCATGCAGGGGCAGTTACTTGTGGCTCTTTGTGCTTTACAATGTCTAATGATGGTGGTTGTGGCAATCTTTGTATTTCTTGTATTTGTTCTCTGGATCTTCCTCTGCCTGCTTGGGAAGGAAGATCCCCCTGCCTCATTCTCTGACTGACTGCCGGACAAGGGGCTCTGCTCTTCATTGTGCAAGAGACCCTGAGTACGCATGGCTGCTGGGAGTTGTGGGTGCTTGGCTCCCTACAGCCATGGGGAGCTTCGTAACCTCATGATGACCAGTCTCTGCTTCAGGTGCTGTGGGGCCAGAATGAAGTGCTGCAAAGGGAGGTGGAAAGGCTTCATCACCAGCTACAGGAGAGCAGGGCAGAGAGAGGACTGCCAGCAGGAGGTAAAATGCAGGAGGGCTCAGGGCCTCTTCATCATCTCAAGAAGGACAGGGTTCCCTCCAGATTGGAATTTCCATGGGTTTTTGGGGTGGCTTCTTGTGCCTGAGCTGCTGCTACCATTTCTGATACTGGGCAGCCATGGGAGGGAAGAAGGGGGTGATGGGTCATGAGGAGGAGGGATACAGAGGGAAGGAGGCTTTTCCAACTTGAAAGTTGGTGATGGTGACCTAGGCAGCTGGAAGTGAATATGCAGATTTTCACTGTTGAGGAAATACAGTATACAGAGCAAGTAGCCCCAAAATATGGGTTGGGAGATTCAGATTGAGCATTAGGAGGAAAAAACTTCTGGCTCAAAGAGGTATGCAGCTGTGGGACTGGCCACAATATGGATGGGGGATCTCCATCTTTTGAGGTTGTATTGACTTGACTGGATGAAGCTGCAGCCATCCTGACTAGGACAGCCAGGCCTGTTCTGTCTTGTAGGCCTGTCCTCAGAGGGCTCCTCTCTGCCAGTCTGCCACTCTCCCAGCCATCTGATTCCCACTGCATGTACAAAGACATCTCTCTTGATGGAGCAGCTCCAAGAGCAGCTATGGGACCTGAAGGTGCAGCTGGAAACCAAGGTGAGGGGAGAGGGAGAAGATGTCCTGACTTTTTGGCACAACTGCTTGGTAAGGACCTGGTTACAGCTGATGGAGCAACTGCTCCAGGAGGGTTGCTGGAGAGTTCAGGCTGAGGAACTGGGTGGTACCTAATCTCTCTGCCGAGGCTGGGTTATTTGCATGTGAATTCCCAGCTTGTCTTAACTGACAGAAGGGTTTGGAGCCCTCAGATAGTGGACCACTCTGCAGGGTGGGGGAAGGATATGAGGAGCAGTGGTGGGTGATCCTATGGTCTCACCCTTCTCTCTGGGGTTCCTTGTAAACACAGAAAAAAGGGAGGATTGTGCTGTTTGCTGGGAAGAGCTGGGACCCACTGATACCTGCTTGTTGGAAGCTGCTGCATGAGAATGGTTATTGCCTCAAGTTCAGTAGTTACCAGAACTGCCTGAAGAGTGTCCTTTGTTGAGAGGGACCAATAGATCAATCTGAGTCAGAGCTATTGGTGGAGAGGGGAGCTGAGAGCATGGTGCTAATATCCAAATAGAGGAAAGCTAATGTGAGAAACCTCCAGATGTGTTAATTAATATCCCTGTCCTGCCTTCTACCATCGGGACTGGTTTTAGAGAGTACAGCTTGCCAATGCCAGCCACCCATAGGTAGCCCTAGGGCAAAGCTGGACCAGACCTGCTTTCTAGTACCAGGTTTGCCTTTTGCTGGTGGCAGGAAGTAAAGGACATGTAGTACAGGCAGAGATTGAAGCTCATTGCTGGCACAAAGCTGTAACCAGCTATCAGCCTTTCTGTGTTACAGCTCTTTGAAGACAAAAGAAGCCTGAACCAGGCTGAAACTCAGCATGCTCTGCAGTTGCAGCAGGCCAAGGCCCAGATGAACAATATGGTGCCAAAGAAACAGTTTGAGCAGCTACAAACCAGCTTGAGAGAGGAACAGTGCAAGGCTCATCAGCTGCAGGAAAAACTACACCAGCAGGCTGAGCAGACATGCAGGCAGCTGGTCAGGACTCAGGTAAGCAGGATTTGTGGGAACTTAGTCAAGGATAACTAGGGGAGGGAGCACTTCCAGCCTGAAATGTTTTGGGTGGAAGATTATTTGCCAAGGGCCAGGTGAGTGCAAGGGCAAAGCATTAGCCTTTGTTGCCCATTGCAGAAGGAACATGAGCATCTGCTGCAAGCAGCTGTGGAGCAGGCAAAGGGGCTGGAGCACAGTCTGAGGAGTGCTGATGCAGTTCTGGCAGAGAGGGAAGCCCAGCTCAAAGATGCCCAAGTGAGTGCATGAGGGCTTAGGGTTGCATGTCCATGCCTGGCTCAGAGCCCTGTGTGGGGGTTGCTGAACCTTAAGCTTCCTGTGCCTGCTGTAGGCCCAGCTCTCCAGGAACAAACTGCTGATTGAAGATCTCCGTGAGGAGAACAGGCGATTTGCAGTGGCTCTACAGGCAGCTGATCTGAAGCAGAAGAGCACTGAGGAGAAGAACCAGCTGTTGAAGGAGCAAGCCTCAGCTCTGAAGCAGCTCCTAGGGAAAATCACACCAGCATCTCTGAGTGGGTGATGGGGCAGCCACTGTTGCAGCCCTTGTCCTGTCTGGGGTTTGTCAGGTGTGGAAGGGGAGGTATGACTGGTTTAGAAAAATGAGCATTGTCCTCCCTGGTCTTGCTAGGATTTTCCTGCGTGGAAAGTAGAAAAATGGAGAAACCAGACAGTCCTTTAAATTGTTCCTGTGGATAGCTGAATTTTCCTACTGAAAGCACAAGCTGTGGGTGCCCTTCTTGGTAGCAGTGTGCTGTCAGGGCAGCCATCCCACAGGAGTTACCTGCACTCTGGCAGCATGTTTGGTGGTGGTGCAGATGCTCCCTCTCTGTGGAGGGTTGCTGTTAGGGCCGTTACAGCTGGAAAGCAATGGCAGGAAGGTTTGCAGGCTCCCCTGTCTGACTCATTCTGAGCAGAAAAGCTGTGTTGTGGCATTAAAACGTTTGCAGTATTACGGCATCTTCTGCTGTTTTGTCTTATTTCCACAGCCTCCCTCAACTGTTGCTGAACTTCCATTCCCTGCAGCTCCTCTTGGGCTTTAGGAGACTGAGCCTTCCTAAAGCTTGAGCCTAGACCCAAACCAACCTGTTACTGGATTGTTGCCTCTGTGGTGAGCAGGACAGACAGAGGCTCATGGAAGAGCCATCTTTTAGTTTGAGCTTCCAAGACTTGGGGCAGCATTGTTGACACCTACTCAACCACCACACTTCTTCAGAGGAGACCAGGAGAAACAATAAAGTGAACTGCACCCATCTTGCCTTCCCTCTTGGTTTTCACACAGTGGCAGTGAGTACTGCTCTTGCCAAAAGAAGTTGTCCTGAAAGACCACAAAGCAAAGCACATCAGCAACTAAAACATTTATTGATCTGCCCAGGGTGCAGGGAAGTTGCATTGTTGTCACAGTACAGAGGGATGGGGGCTATGGCTGGCACTATCTATGAAAGGACTTGTAGGATTTTGTGGGCTATGGTTAACTGTACAAGAGACAAGCTTGACTGGATCAGGGTAGCAAAGCAGAGGCTGGACAAAGCAATATAAAGAAGAGAGCTTTAAAATAGCTCAAGCTGTTGCTGTTTCAGCAACAAAAAGGGATAAATTGGCTGAGAGATAAAACTCAGTCACTGCCTTTTAAGTCTCAGCCTGCTAGGGCAGATGGGTGCCAGACCCATGGACAGTGCCATGGGATGGGTGGAGGCTGTGACTTATCAAAGCATGCTTTTCTGGTTAGCCTCCTCTTTCTTTGCCTTCAGGGCAGCCCTGATTACAAGGGCCATGAGGAACATGGGCTGTTAAAAGGAGGGAAGCCACACGGAGGGTGTGAGCTAGCTCAGGGAGATTCCTTGGCCAAGACTGGGAGAGAAATGCAGTAGTGCCCCAGGCATTTATCCTGTTCCTGTAATCTTCCCTATGTATTTGCTTTTTGGCTCCTGTCAGAGATAGGGTCTAGGCAAACTTCTAATCTTCAAACCTCTAGGCTTATGTTTTTGGAAGTATTATCTCAGCCACTTCTCAACAGTCAGCAGCTCCATTAGGAAAACCAGACAGGGAGATCAGATCTTCAGCCTTACTCTGGTTTTGTGCTAAAGGGAATCCTAAAAATCTTCTGCTCCCTTTCCCACCCCTACTCCAAATAGTTCCTAGGCTGTGTTAGATGAGTGTTGTGGGGAAGGAGACTGACTCCTCATAGCAGTACAGAGGCACAGCCTCAAGTATGCTGGGAGAAACCTTGGACAGACCCATGAACCAGACTGCAGTGCTCAGCACCTTAAGAAACAGTATTTATAGGCAGGAGATAAGACTTCATGTCTAATCCTAGAAAAAAAGCTTGTGCAGCCTCATCTGACACATGGAGGAGCAGCTCAATTGAGACACCTAAAATAACCTGTTGAGCATCATGCTGTAGGGTCAAGATGGGTTAGGCCAGAGGGACAGGTCAGTGTTTAACAAACTCAGCGTTAATGCTCAAAAACCACTAAACTGAAGGCTGAAGCTGTTCTTTATTTTGCAACCATGGAGCTCTCCTGGATTCTTGTAGCCCAGACAGTGTCTTACTCCCACACAGTGTGAACAAAAAACTGCTCCAAACACAAATGCATTCGCAAAAGCTGCTTGTAGCTGTGAGGCTTGAATGACATTCCCCCCACCCCTGCCCCTTCCAGTGCCACACCCCCCTATGCTGGGTTCCCAGAAGCTCTACATTACCATTATGCAGCCTCTGGTCATGACAAGCTGGTCAATGTGGTTTGCATACTTCATAAACTCATGGCTGATCTTCATGTCAGTGGGTGCCCACTGTAGAAATGCTGGGGTGTCTGAAGTCCAACACACAGCAGAGTTCAGACCTTACTGGGGGCAGGCCACCAAGCAAGGCTTGTTGCTCCTGTCCTGCACGCTTAGGACAAAATGTGCTCAAGGACTCCTTGTCTGATTAACTGCTCACATTTCCAGCGGGGTAGAAAGTGCTGCACAGAAACACAGACAAACTGCCTTGAAATCCAGACAGACAGGATTTGGAGTTGCACACAACCAGCTCTGTTGTGCTATATGCCCGCTGCATCGTGGTACCAGGTCAGATAAAGCTGACCCACAGTCCGGGGTGACACAGACAGCTTGCAGTGTGTGCAGGAACTGGAACACACTGTGAAGCTGGGATAAGCATGGGGGTGTCACGGGAGTGAAAGAAGAGAATGGACTACACTCTCTTGTCATAGGTACCTGGCTATTCTTCTTTAACAGGATGGTGGTCCCATCATCAATCTCAAATTCTCCGTAGTCTCTTAAACATCGCACCTGCAGAGCAGAAACACAGAGCTCAGACCATCAGCTCTCACACAGAAAACACCAGACTTCTCTGCTGACTTACAACACATGCCCCAAAACTCTTAAGTATGGACACGTTCCTACCCTCTTGCTGGAGGATAAACAAACAAACAAACAAATATAACAACAAAGAAAACAAAGTTAACAATCCTTAATATGGGAACAAGATTTCTTGTTTGTTTAGAGTAATTTAAGTTTCTGCAAAATGCTGCAAAAATTTCTCACAAGGTTTTAGACCACTCACCCCCCTGAAACAATTGCCTGTGGATTAGAAATGCTATTTTTTCAACACACTTTGAGCTTTCAGTAGAAGAGGGAGTAAAACACTGGCAAGCAGAGTGTAAAGAGCAAAACGTAAAAGCTTGTGGAAGCTTTTGTGCTCTTGAAGGTTTTGCTTAATGACCTGACTTGGGATAGGGTGAAATTTTCTAGAGCTGGTTGAGCAAAATGTTTGTTCACAGACAGAAACCACCAATCTTGCACTTACTTCAATATACAGGCTTTTAGGAGGTTTTATGTCCTGTGTAAGGTCCAGCCCCTCCTCTCCTCCTACTGACCTCATGTAGGTAGCCAGAGACTTCTTGTAATGATTGAACCACTCCATCTGCATGACATAAACAATCGTTCAGGCAAAGCCCAGCAGCTACTGCTGAAAGACAGTAGCTCCTCCCTGATGACTGAGGTCCAGATTATTTGTGCTATCAGATCCCTGTTCACAAGTGTGTTTTGTGCCAGCCAAAGGTGAACACAAGATCTTCTAAAGGGGCAGAGCAATCTGAATTCAGGGTGGGATGTATGCTGCTGATGTTAGGTATTCTGTACGTTGGTCTGGAGATGCATGTGAAGACCTAGTTCTGCTGGCTGCAAGTCTGATCTAATGAAGACCACCTGATCCTTAGAAGTGCCAGACATTACCTTCACTCAGTATCCATTTGGGATTGTACCCATAGACAATGAATAAACAAATCAGTATTTGCAGCAAGGCACAATTTTGACTTTTAGAAGTGGGAAGAAGGGAAGAGTTTAAGACAAGGCTGACTCACTTCCTCAGCTGACATGTGAAACTGGATGGTGTTTGGCAGGACGCTGCCATACTCCCATCTCAGTGCTCGGATCCGCAGCAGACGGTCGTACCTGGGGAAAAAACAAGGGTCAAACCCAGGATCTTTGTTGAGGCAAGTGCTAGCAATATGCCCAGGAGACACTGAAGCCCCTGTCTGCCCTCAAGTAAGAGAGCAAAACTCGGGTCCTCCCACCTCCATTCTTATAAAGGATGTGGTTATTGGGCTATTTATTAATTAAAACTTTTAAAGAGAAGGAGGAAACAGGGCCTTCTCTTTGTGCCAGCGTTTGGTGATACCAACGACGAAAATACTTAGAGCCAGCCCTGCAGCTGCCCGGCTTCTGCCTCTCGTAGAGAGCCCAGAGTCCCAGCACCCAGCGCTTGGAGACCCTGTGCCGGCAGGATTGAACCGGTGTTCCGTGTACCCAGCGGGCAGCGGCAGCTCCCCCCGTATCCCCCCCGCCGCAACTCACAGGTAAGCCAGGATGCAGCGCTGGTTTCGGAGCAGGCAGCAGTGCCGAAACCGGATGAGGAAAATCAGGTCCGTCCGTCCCGACTTCGCTTCGGACCTGGAGGAGGAGGAGCCATGTTAGAGGGACGCGGGCCGGCTGCGGGGGACCGCCCGTGCTCTCTACGCCAGGCGCAACACTCACACGTCCGCCTGGTTCCGCTCGTACAGCGCCCGCATCTCCTCCAGCGCCTGCCGCAGCCCGTCCGCCTGCAACACCGGACACGGTCAGTGAGATCGAGTCGCCACCCATCCCGATCCCGAGGCGGCCCCCGCCCGCGTCCCGCTGCCCCGGCCCCGCTCTGCCACCCCGGATGGTAGCGGGCTGGGTTCCACGGGCTAGCGACTTTCTCACTGCTCTGGTCATCGTAATTCTTTGGG
>JANHGL010003606.1:0-32197 GCA_024611195.1 Ceyx melanurus | reverse complement strand
TATTTCCTTTCCTTCAGGCTGGTCATGAGGAGACTGGGTTTCTTCCAGGAGGACCTCATACCTATTCCTCAGAGGCACCGGAGGAGGTGAAGCAGGAAAAGGTGGTGCCCGCGTTCTGCCAGAACCTTGAACCTGTTTCCACTCATCCCTTTTACTTGGTTTCTGTCCTCTTTCTTAGAGGGACAAGAGTAGATTTTCCCTTTGATGTAGGACACCATCAGTCACTTGAGCGGAGCACAAAGCTTGGCTCCACAGATCTATCTTGCTTTCCAACTCTATAATGCTTCTGAGCCTATCAATTTCAGCTCTAAGTCTTACAATCTCATCTTCCAATAGGGCCACATGGCAGAGCAGGTCATCCACCTGCTAACACTGCACACAACTATATTGAGGACTGGCCTCTGAGTTCAGGAGCAGGCTGTGGCATTCCTTGCAGCCTGTCACCTGCACTCCCACATCTTTCTGTGGCGGTTTTACCTGTGTTACTATGTCTAATTTGAGTGGCATCAGGAGTGTGGCCTTCTTTTGCCGAGTAGAAACCATTTTGCTAGGGGGAATACAGGAGCAGTTATTCCCTGATTGTGCCTCGTGTGCCCCCCCTCGTGTCAACAAGCGAGAATGTGAGAATGCCACCTTCACGCTGCCCACGAGCTGAACGGAGCTGCCTGCTTCACGCCGTGTTTAAATCGGCCGCGGCTAGCCCGTCACCGTCCCCAGCTACACGTCACTCTCCCGGCCTCCCTTGCGAGAGAGATGCCGAGCCCTTCTGGAACTCACCTCCCTCTCCCGCTCTCCCTCAGTTTAGGGAGACCACATCTGCTTTAAAAGCTCCGGTCTCAAAGAATACCGGTCCCGGTGCCGCCTTCGCGCTGCCCGTGGTCTGAGCTAATCAAATGAAACTGTTCATTTCACCACCAGTCTTCTGCCTTTCAGTCCAGCCTTCAGACTGGGGAGAATCACTGCAGTCATTTTTTTATTTTTTTTTTTTTGTCATATAGGTAAAAGAAGCCATTTACATTCCTGAAAGAACTTGTCTCAGTAGTTTCTCTTTTAAGGCCACACGATAAGAAAAAGAGCTAACATCTACTTCCCCTACTGCAGATAGCACACCATAAACTTTACAAACATGGACAGATGACTTCCTGGGAAAGCTGGGCATCTAATTTAGGTATGTCAAGATGGACAGGAGGAAATAAATATTATAGAGAGAGTAGGGTTAGCAAAGAAAGAATCCTGGGCCATTAGAGAATAGAGTAACTTGATCAGCGCACGTCCACGCCACATGACTGTTTTTTATAACCACAAAGGATAAAAAAACTTTACCATTAGCCTTTATCTCTTAGCTAACCTCACACTGGACCTTCTCCAATAGTACAGATTTCAATTGCACTGCTGGACACCAAGTTTAGTCACCACAGAAAAGTTACCTGAACTGAGCCAACTACAGCAATCAGGAAGGGGAGGGCTAGGAAAATGCACAGAAAGCTGCTGCAGTTGAGCTATAGCAGAGAACTTCAGCACTTTGCTGACTCATCAGGGATTTGGGGCAGAAGACTCTGGAAACAAGGTAGGTTTTGGATGCTGCTTCCACTGAAACCGGGATGTGGTTGGCTCCCAGTGCTCAGCAGCCCAGCTGGAAGCCATAAGCAGCTATCGGTTTGGGGCTTATGACATCACTATGGCAATAAGCACATTTTTCACATACTAAGAGAGCAAGGATACAGGCTGTTATCCAAGGAAATTTACTAAACAGCAAAACTGCCAACTGTGGACACTTTAGTTTCTGCAGGTTAAGCTTTTTGCTTCATTGGAGTAGTCGCATTTTTCAGCTGCTAAGAACTGACTAAAAAACAAAACGTTGACATTGGCATCGATTACACTTGTGTACCAGAACACCTGAAAACAAATTTGTGAAATGCATGTAATGCCTTGCATCTTCTCTCTGGTTTTCTCAACAAGGCGAGCTCTCTGGTTGTAAACTTTTCTCATCAGTAACTCAACCATCTTGTGAAGTGTGTAGAAATTACAGAAAGCAGTTTGATAAAAGATGGCATGGATTTAACTTCAACAAGGCCAGCCCTGAGGAATAAGTTTTGTACCATGGCACAGCCAGGCTTGTGAAAGAGAAATTAATCATCCATATACTCCATCCTGTAGCTTCACAGAAGCAATGAACCACCTTTATTTCTGTTGCTGGGTTTAAAGAAAGTTTTTTATAGCTTCCAGTTAGCTTGGGCAAAAGAATCTAGCTGTCAAGTAAGTCACAGAAACTTAAGAATTGCTACACTTACAGTGTGTTATTTCAGTTTTAAATTAAAAGCACTACAGTGGTCACAAGTCCTGAACTGGTGGCACATGTGACCAAAATAACTGAGGATGTTACACTGAAATACAAGTTTGAAAAATAGTTTAAAAATTGAGGCTGTTAATGTATTTTTGTCTATGACAAGATGACTAGGTGGAACTAGTTCCAGTGGAACTCCCATGTCCCAAGCACAGCACAGCTTGAGAGTTCACTACTACTTTGGACCCCTACTAATTTTATGGGTTTTTTTTTTATAAGATGACTAGTGTGAAGCTTTGATCTGACATCAGCAAAAAGCTTTGAAAGATGCATACAACATTTTCCTATTCTCTGTTGGTGGCATACAGCCACTTTTCCACATACTAGAAAAGTTTAAATAGAGATACGGAATCTTGTCTTCTACCCAGTCATAACTGTTAAGTGTCTAAATTGAAGCATCTGAACTCCAGACCGTACTTTTAACTATTAAGGCAAGACTTGACCTTGTTTTCCAAGAAGCCACAGCTCAAACCTTTTGCATTCTTCTTCCAATTGCTCCACCTCTTTTTTTTTGCAGCTGACACTTTTGATCCTCTCTGAAGGATACCTGGAAACCTGGCCATGGATTCTCACAGCATCAGTATCTGACCCCTACTACAAGCAGGTAGGTAAGGGTAGATTTCCACCAGCAGACACAAGTGATCAGCAGCAGATCAACACGACCTACAGATGTAGTTTGCTGCTTAATTCAAAACTCCTATATTTTTAGGAGACTTGTCCATCTTAATGCTAACTGGACCTTAAAAAGAAAAAAAAAAAGTGTTAGAATACTACAGAAAATTTAAATATCTATATGACAGTAACAGACAGAGAGGGGGGTAAAAACAAAATTCCCATTTTATGATGCTTATGGGGAAAAAAAAAAAGATGAGATAGTAAAATAATGCTAAAGGGCAGTTACATTTAATGACCTATTTAAACAGTTCTGTTGTATACAGGGTTGGAATTCGATCCAAT
The DNA here is from genome assembly GCA_024611195.1 of Ceyx melanurus. Taxonomy (NCBI): domain Eukaryota; kingdom Metazoa; phylum Chordata; class Aves; order Coraciiformes; family Alcedinidae; genus Ceyx; species Ceyx melanurus. The sequence continues at coordinate 28,896 of JANHGL010003606.1, read as the reverse complement.
GGAAGGGAAAATATTGAGACAAACATCCCAGCCCTTGACCCCATGGCATTCTTATCAGACAAAACAACCATTCTCTGGGAAAGATGTCAGGCAGACCTAAGTATCACTTCATATTTTCCTATCTGCAAACATTTATCTGCCCTTAGAAGCAGAAGATAACTTAGTTGGTGGGGAACTCCTTCCTCAGGGGAGATTGCTCTCCCTCAAAACACCCTTTTGTTAGATCAGGGGAGTATGTCTTGTGGTTGTGGAGTCTCCTTCTCTGGAGACATTCAAAACCCATCTGGATGTGTTCCTGGGTGACCTCATCTTAGGTGATCTTCTCTGGCAGGGAGATTGGGCTAGATGATCTTTCTAGCCAACCCCTAACATTCTATGATTTCCTCCAAACTGAAGAAATCCAGTTTATGAGTTTATATTTAAGTGCTTGTCTGTCACTTCTAAGGCTGCGGCCTTGTTCTGGCCTTTAGCATTTCAAGACAAAATGCTAAAAAACACTTGTGCTGCTTCAACTGTTTTAGCTTTGGGACTGTGGGAGACAGGCAACTGACAGTCAACTATTGTAAGAGTAATTTTCTAGCATGGGGATTACGAGCATGTAGCCACTTAAGCTAATTATACATGGGATCAGAAGCCTTATAGGTCAGACTTGTGGCTTGTCACTCAGCTGTATGTCCTTCAAGTTCAAAATCCTGTTACCTGTGTTGTCATACTCTTCAATTGTTTATGCACAGAAAAACAAAGATTATGGGCATGGATGATTAGCAGGGAGTTTCGCTATGACTCTTAGAGTGAAAAGGAGGAAGAAAGACCAGCAGAATTTTGGCAAGAGACTTCATGACATTGTTACACAGCTCATGTCTACCTATGCATGCTGTACTTGAACTCATTACACACAAGGAATAATCTCTCATCAGTTCTGTGATCGTCCTTGCTGTTCATGAGAGAAAACTAGATATAGCCTGTGTATCTTGCTAACCTGCCACAGTCCCAATCATATAATGCTGAAAGAGGTCAGCTAAGTATCCTTCAGAAAAAAGTTAAACCAGCTGATATGATCAACAATTTAACTACAATTTTTTAAAAGTAGCGAAGTCAGAGCAGAGCAATTTCAAGGGCTTTTACAAAGCTGGGGTGGAAGCCTAGGTTGCTTCCCTGACAAATTGCTGAGCCAGTCCAATGGCCCACAAGTATCAAAGACATCAGGAGCTGGAGCAATCTCACTCCTTTTCTCTCTCATTCCTAACTGAGAGGTCCCATCTCTTTTCTTGTCCTTACACTGGACAGGGTAATAGGATCTTCCCCTTATCATAGCAGGTAGCTATTAAACTGTTTCAAGCCTTCTCAAGAAAGCTGACTTAGAAAGATGGAGGCAGCTACATCATTTAGCAAGAAAAGCCCTGGAGTGGTTCCAGCTCACCACAGCACCATCATTCAACATACTTTTCACACACACACAAAAAATTTCATTCTCATAAACACCGAATCTCTAGAATAGGCCACCATTTGTGCAGGAGTACTAACAGGAACACAAGTTACACAGAAGTTGTAGACAAAGCAACAGACATTTTTTTCTTAAGTGTGTACACAAAGTATTTGGCACCTTTGAGCATGAGAAAAATGACTAATTTCCAAATGATCCAAAGTTGGTAATTACTGCAGACAGACCAAAGAGCCAGAGCATTGTGAAAAGTCCTTGATGCCAAAGTTCCTGGACTTTTATTTCGAATCCATGATACCTGAACCAACAAGCAAAGTTCTACCTTTTCAGTCTAAAGTTAAGTGCATCACCTTTTCTCCATTTTAATTTCATAAATAAGGAGTTTCCAGTAAGCTGCAGAATTCTAAATACAAATTCAGGTCATGGAGATTTTTACACGGTTAAAATAAAGAGGTCTTCAAAATAATGATGTCAAGTCCATTAACCAGTTCATAATCTAGTAGACAAAGATGTCATTGATTCTTGTTTGGTCAAGTAATTTTTAAAATGGGATATATATATAGACATTTTTGAGCTCTTTTCATATGCATTTGAGCTGAGTGCCACCCACACAGGCATGTGGAACCTTCGCAGCACCTATTCCAACAGGTAGTGCAAGACATTTCTTGCAACATTTAATTACTCCATGAATAGGTTATCAGATATCCATGTGTTACTGTATTTCAGCTACAAGAACAGCTATGTAAGTTTTTAAAAGGAAGATATTAAATACCACTTACATTCATTTCAGAAAGTTTATTGCACCAAATGCCACAAAGAAATAGACCAAAATTAGAGCATACATAAACAACTAAGGAAAAAACCTCAAACATTTAGTTTGACAGTTAGTCATTCCTTAAAAAGCCTATGCTCTTCAAACATGCAGTAGCAACACATTTTCTTCTACAGAAAACCTGCTATGTCTGTCAAATTAGTCCATTTGACCTTAAAAAAAAAAACAAAAAACAAAAACTAGAATACATTCAGCAGTTCAGACTTAATTTTTATTTTAGTCCTTTACACAGAAGTAGGAGTCATACTTGAGGAATAAGTGAACATTTTGTGTAAACTTTATATACATGAGATTGGTGTATCTGAATCACAGAAAAGGGAGTCTGACTTCAGTAGTTATATAGGAAAGAGTGGGGAAGATGCATCTTACTCTGGAGTATGCCATTAGAAATGTGAATTAAATAATCGGTGTCTATTAATTTTGGGCACAACAAAGTTGCATGCCAAAATCAGTTCAGAGAGTACCTACTTAAATTCTTTAACCTCAAACAATACCAAGATAAAAAGATTTTTATTTAATTAAATATTATAATTTAGCAGTTCATTCCTCCTGTGTATGAAGGTTTAGTCTTGTCTGAAAAAAGCATCCATTATTTAAATTGCACAGTGTAAACTGCATTTATGTGGGATTTTAGAAAGATTGGACACTTCCACTTAAGCAAGAAAGCATGAATTTAGGTTTACAAAACCCACATAATACTGATAAAAACAACTTCAGAATATTTAAAAATTAAGCTACATTATCAATTTTAAACACATCTGTACATTTATATCACTTTTCATCCTATTAAAATTAAACCAGCAACATGCTCTAAAAGATGTCTAACAACACATCTGTAAATGCTTACTGCCCTATTGTGCCACACTAATTTACATTAACAGCAAGATGCTACCAAAATCAAATTACAAACTTAAGTGTCAAAAAAACCCTAAAAGTTGGAATTCTGTCAGCTGAGGTAGTATATTAGGTGGAGGGAAAAATAAGTTTTAAAGGTAATGAACAGCTTTTGTTCTGGATTTTCTTTCCCCCAGAACTAAAACTGTAAAAACAAAGTAGATCACTTTGTAATTTCTGAAGAGCAGCAAAGTGTTAGAGAAAGCAGCAAGACCTACAGATTTTCAGCCTCGGCTGAAGAAAATCCAAGTGCTTTTGACCCTTGGCTTACATGCCACCCTAGGTTATTTCAATGTCTTGCGAAAAGGCAAATTTAAATACTTATTTTTAAGTAGTTGATGTAGTAAAATAAGGTGTTACGATCATGGTACTGAAGTCTTGAAGCTACTGAATGTTGGCTGACCTTCGATGTCCTTAGCACACTCTATTATAACAAAAGCACATATTTAAAGAACTGTCAAGAGTCTACTCAGCTAAAATACCCAGATAATACTTTTAAGAGAACCGGAAGTGACTTTTAATGAACTCAGCTACTACTTCAGAGTGACATTAAATAGAAAAGCTACATATGGATTTCTATATACATTCAGGGAAGCAGTTTCACAGCCTTATGCATGTGCATGCTACACATTCTCCACCACAGGAGTAGTTCAGGAATGCATGACATGCCCTATGGGTCTTTGTCAACCTTACTGACTAGGGAGTGGCACTTGCTAACAGATATATCAGATAGGACCCACAGATCAAGGAGAGAAAAACTTTGCTTAACTATAAGCAGCAAGAGAAAACCTGAACCACAGAAAGATTTTAGCTTGCTTTTTTCTTTCTTTTTTTTTTTTTTTTGTTTTTTTTTGGGTGGCTGAATACTATAGGGACGAGTAGGAGAATATGATAAAAGAAACATCTGGAATGTCAGGTCAAAAACCCAGCACGTAAAGAACAGCTTTAGAAGCACTGTATCACAGTATTAAGAATCCCTCCACTTGTAAACAACCTCTCTTCACATAGTAGGCCAATCCACCTATTTTCCTCAAAAAGCAACACAAGTTGATCAATACCCCCAACACATTTAAACAACTCACAATATGCACATTTCATTTGTCCAAATCATTGAGAGTTTACTGTACAAAAGTCCAAACGTCAAGGCAGTAGGAAATAAATACACTTTCATTAGAAGTGTGTCCCTTCAGTGTTAAAAACCTGTAATCACCAACAAGAACTCACAACTGGTGACCAGGACTTTCTTATCAGAGTTCACCATTTCCAAGCAATTGTGTAGCTAGCAATGTGCTGGCATGCTGACAGTTTTAACACCTCATTGAAGGTGCCTCAGAACAGAATGGTCCAACACTGCATTCTCCACTTCTTTAAGAATGTTTCTTTTGATCCATTGTTCTTTCCTCTCTCTGGTCCATAGTTTCCTATCCAGCTTAACAGTGCATTAAAAAAAAAATAATCATTTGATTTACATTCATGTTATCAACCACAAGAAAACAGTAAAATACAAAACTTTATTTTGCTTTCTTGAAACACTGAAGGCCAGTTATAAGCTAGTGGAGAAGTAGCAGTTTCTGTCTCAGAGTACTTATTCTATTAAGGAAAGGCACCTGGATGGTAGTTCAAGATTTCTGTAGAATCCAAAAGGGTAATTGCAAGCATTTATAGGGATACCAAACATTGGGATTTGCCTCCTACACTTCATTTGACTTCAAACAATGCTTTTCTTTTATTCCTACTTAAGAGTGACAATTAGTAGCTGGAAAAAAAAAATAAATACTTTTGACTAAAGGTTTAGTGGGGATTCTTCCGTTGTCTTATTTCTCCAGTAAGATTGTCTTCAGTTTTGTGCCAACTACTTGGTGTTCATGTGCCCAGACACCACTAACAGCACCGGTGTCATACAAAAGAACTTTGACAAATTCATGCTCCTTGGATACTTGAGACAACAATACAGTGTCAAGTGTTCCCAGGACTACTGTCATACAGAAACTTGAAAGAGTTATTGAAGTTGCATCTGCAATAAATGTAAACTTGTAGCAGAAATTCCATAAGGCTTTCTCACAAAATCCTTATCTCAGAAGTCCATTCTGTTCCTCTTCTGGGCTCATTTGAATGACTTGTCATGAAAACAGAAGCAGCTACAGCCTTCTTAACCTCTGTCCCTTAAAAAGTCACCTCACCTCATGAATATCACCAATCCCACAGAACACTTGGCTGCTGAATCCAGGTCCCTTGTTCTGAGCAAAACACTTCTGTCAAAATCATGCATATGCTCTGCAAGAAAACCACATCCCATCTAACACACTTATATATAGAAATGTTATGCACATAGTTTACAGCCCCTCCTCTTCCCCAAAGAAACATACACCACATTCACACTACACTATAACAGTATTACAAAATTCATTCTAATCCACTTGTTTTTAACTGTTACTTCATGTTTTTGAGCAGCAGTTTGGATGGAAGCTCCTGGTCTGCTGCTTAGTGTTTACTTTTGTCCTTTGAATAAAAATTAAAAGCAAGGGTGAAGTCACTTTCTTGATTTAAGTCTGAAATGAGACTAAGAAAAACCTGAATGCCTTTTACATAATGTAAACTGAGGTTCTCCAATAAAACATCCATTTGAAACCAGAATCAAAAGGTGGTAGAATGTACAGTCATCATCTGCTTTCTCCCAGTCTTCCCCTTGACCAGCGTTTGGCATCTCTGTTCTTCAGTCACCATTCTCATTTTTTTGATTCTACTTTAAGGGAATGAATATCCTGAGATTTTTATTTATAAGAGTATTTGAGCAACATATGGGGAATGAGTACTTGCTATAGCAGCCAACAAAGGCAAGTCATTTGACTCAATCCTAGAAATTAAAAAGAGAGACAGACTTAAATGTAAGCAGTTACCTTCACAACAGAAGAAAAACACAAGCTATTTTTCATACACTGTAAAGAAACTTTAAAGTGTCTTCCTATATCAGAGTTCACTGTTTAATTACCATTTACTTATGATTATTACTTATTGTCATTACTCATAACATACCAGTAAAGGTAGATAATAATGTTTAAAACTAAGTAGTATGCTATCATTTAAGTGAAAAGACAGCAGTATTCTATTTTGTGGTATATAAACTTTTGTGGTTTAAATAAAACATTTATTGCTAGACCATAAGCCTTAGCTTGCAGTCTTACCTGTCAATAGTCACCAATAAGACTGGTTTAAGAACGTACTAAATATCAGCTTATGGTCAACTGCATTTTTCATGCTTTGACTGTAACTCAGTTTACCATAACAGCACTTTCTTACCAAAAATGTTATGTAATACCAGTAACAGGAATGTCTCAAATGCATGTTTCCAACCATTTCCAAAGGAAGAGCTGCTCAAGAGGCCAGAAGATATATAAATCCAAGAAAAACACTTATTTCAGGGTGTCACTCTTTACAAGCTACATTTCTCAGTATGAGCTTCTGAACAGTCTGGATAAAAATAAGTGAATTTTTACCTACAGTGCTAACAACCACAATCTTGGGAATGTGTATTTATTTCTTCACCCCCTCCCCTTTTTGTACTGTCAGCAAGCACATCCCTAAAGGCCATATGCCAATGGAGCGCTATTATTAGAAGACAGCTGTCAAACAGGACACTTGTCTACTTTCCTACATCTGATTTTTTGAGAACCCCTCCTTCCCTCAAGATACAACTGCACTACCTAATGTTCCAAAAATTTTCAAGTATTTGTTGGGATGAAGTTTCATTAAGAGATTGAGAGTGTGTTGATAGCCTCGTAATGATACAAATCCAAACTTTCTGCATTCTGAAGATTAAAGAATGACAAGGAACTTGCTCTTGCTTTAAAAATCTCCGATTCCCAGATGGCTCAGCAATACTTTTATTTTACATGTCACATGAAAGAGGACAGTGCTTAATGTGAAGTCATCAGCAAGTCCTTGTAACAACAAGATGTCAACATTCGGAAATTGAAAAGGAAAATAACTCAAGTTTTGCCATTGGTTAAGGCCTGCAATACTCACCCCAAGACAATTCCTAGTTCTTTTACATGCACTCTTGCATGTCCTCGCAGATACTCTGAAAGCATTTTACTTTTGAGATACATCTCTTGTAGTCTGTCCTCAAGATGCATTATGCACTGTAAACACAGACCAAACACCTCAGAAAGACTTTAGCAATTGCATACAAATTCTACAGAAATGTAAGCATTTAATTTTAGCTTCTTTCTTAGCTAGAAGAGCTTTCAAACTTAGCCTCTACTCCAAAACTAGGAAGAGATAAACAGTTTTGTCACAGCTGTGCTAGCAGCATTAAAAAGCTACACTACTTCCTGAAAGGGGGAGCCCCCCTCAGGAAGCTGGGGCATTCCAGCTTTCTTGGGCAGCAAGTTTGTAGCACAAACTATACATCCATTTTCCAGTAAAGTCAGCCACAGTGTTTCTGATGAATTAAATGGTTTTAACTGGGTTCAAGACATCTTATTAAGAATTAAACCAGAACACTTAGATCAAAATCTCTTTCTAAGTCTGTAATATTTTTCTGAAGTACTCACTTTATACAACAGCTTCTAAAATTAGCACTCCAGCTCTAGGGATCTGCCACACAAGAAACCAAGACTCAAGAAGTGGAAGTCACCATTATCTATTTGTTGTAAAATTACAGCTCTTTCACTTAACTATTTCACTGTAGAAGCTAGGTTACAAATCCTTTTTATGCATTTATTTTTGTTAGTCCCAGATACTTCTATTTTAAAGTTGCTTAAACAGTTCATGTTGGTTTGCCAAAAATAAAGTTGAAGCATCAATTGAATCACTCCCCTTTTCTTTCGGCAGTAGCATGCTAGAAACACATTATTTTATAATATAGTCATATGCTGCATAGTAATTTCTCATACACCAACTGCTGGAGAGCAGATGAACCTTACCTTCAATGACAGAGAGAGGTTTTTTGTTGGGGTGGCTTTGGTTTTGTTTGTTTTGTAAGACAAGGTCAGTAGGTACGATGCCCTCACAAGGTGAGGAGGTAGGATGTCTTACTAGGTATTTTGTTTGACAAAAGGTACACTCACAGAATTACACAATGTCTTTGGTTGAAAGAGACCTTCAAGACCACCTAGTCAAACCTTTAATCCACCACTGCAAGCTCACCACCAAGCCATGTCCCCGAACACCAGGTTCAGATGTCATTTAGATGCCTCCAAGGATGGCGACTCCACCAGTGCTCTGGGCAGAGCACCCCAATGTTTGATAACCCTTTCAGTGAAGAAATGTTTCCCAATATCCAGCCTACACATCCCCTGGCACAGCTTGCAGCCATTCCCTCTGCTCCTGTCACAGGGAAAAGAGGCTGTCCCCTACCTCACTATAGCCTCCTTCAGGCAGTTGTAGAGAGCAATAAGGTCTCCCCTTCAGTCTCCTCCAGACTAAACAACCCCAGCTCCCTCAGCTACTTCTTACTGGACTGGTGCTGTAGGCCCTTCACGAGCCTCACTGTCCTTTTCTGGACACTCTCCAGCACTTCTGTGTCCTTCTTATAGTGAGGGGCACGAAACTGAATATTCAAGGGGTGGGCTCACCAGTACTGAGTACAGAGGGACAATCACCTCCCTATTCCTGCTGGCCATACTATTTCTAATCCAAGCCAGGATGCCACTGGCCTTCTTGGCCACCTGCCCACACTGCTGACTCATATTTAAGTCAACTATCAATCAATACCACCAGGTTCTTTTCCAACTTGTAGCTTTCCAACCATACATCCCCAGGTCTGTGGCTTACCATCGGGTTATGACCCAAGAGCAGGATCTGGCACTTGGCCTTGTCAAACCCCATTCAATTAACCTTGGCCAACCAATCTAACCTGTCTAGGACCTACTATAAAGCTTCCCTTACCCTCTAGCAGATCCGCATAGCCACCTAGCTTGGTGTCGTGTGCAAATTTACTGAGGGTACACTCAATCCCCTTACCCAGATTATTAATAAAGATATCAAAGAGGACAGGCCCCAGTACTAAACTGTGGGGAACACCACTTATGATCAGATGCCAGTCAGGTTTAGCTCTGTTTACAACCACTCTTTCAGCCTGGCCATAAAACCATTTTTTTTTATCCAGTGCAGAGTGTATTTATCCAACCCATGAGTTTCTGAAGGAAAATGCTGTGGGAGATAGTGTCAAAGGCTTTACATTAAGTCCAGGTAGACAATGTCCACAGCAATTCCCTCATCCACTAGGCAGGTCACCTTCTTAGAGAAGGAGATCAGGTTAGACAGGCAAGACACACCTTTCATAAACCCATACTGACCCGGCCTGATCATCTGGTTGTCATGTTTGACCCACGTGATGGCACTCAAGATGACGTGCTCCATAACCTTCCCTGGCACCAACATCAGACAGACAGGCCTGTAGTTCCCAGGACCATCCTTTTGGACCTTCATGTAGATGGGTGTCACATTTGTTAGTTTCTAGTCCCCTGGGACCTCCCTCATTAACCAGGACTGTTGATAAATAATGGAGAGTGGCTTGGTGAGCACTTCTGCAAGCTCCTTCAGTACCCCTGGGTGGATCCCATCTGGTCCCATAGACTTGTGAACATCTATGTGTCACAATAGGTCACTGATCTGCTCCCCAGCCCCACCTTCCAATTCAAGGACCTGGGCCCTCAGATAGCAACTGGCATTGCTGCAAAAAACTGAGGCAAAGAAGGTACTCAGCAACTCAGCCTTTTCTCTGTCCTTGGTCACAAAGTTCCCTCCTGCATCCAGTAAAGGGTAGAGATTCTCCTCAGCTCTTCTTTTACTGTTAGCACAATTCAATTAGAAATATTCCTACTTCCCACAGGAATGACCACTTAAAAAAAAAAGTTTAATAAGCTTAGCTCTCCAAACTCCAGGACATGAAAGCAGGAAGCATATGCAGAACCACATTATTAAATGTATTATCACCCAGCAGACGTAGACAGCAATTAGAAACAGGAGCAGCAAACAGCTTCAGGCCATTTCCAATATACTTTTAAAGTTGAATAAAACCCACAAGTATTAGAAATGAGATCCTGTGAAACCAGTTTTGCTAATTATAAAATAATGGGGGGGGGCGGGGAAGAAAGACTCATGCTTGCAGGCACCCTGTAATGCATTTTTCTAATGGTCTGGAGTAAGATGAAAATTTTTAATGATTCTGAGCTTATATCAGGTCTTAATCATGGAAGACAGAGGCATTTAAAAAATGTGCTACAAGTACTAGAATAATATCACTGCCACCAGTGAAAGAAAAGCAAAAGCTTTTTGAGAGCAGTTTGATCTGTTTGCTTCAAGCAAATTCTCACTCATGCCATTATAATCATAACATTTCCGATTCAAGCCCAAAGGGAAACATTATCTTTACAGATAACCCTAATTCAAAAAGCCTATGACCACTTTCTTAGTGGATCAGAGGAGCATGCAGATGATTCAAAAAGTAGTGGTTCAATAAATTTCAATTCCAGTAGTCATGCTAAAAGGTTATGGATTCTTACTTTTTAAGTTGTAAGGGAGCAAATAAGGAAGAATCCCACATTCTGAAAGAGATATTCTTTAGATCAGATTATCTGCTCCTGCTGAAAGCCAAAGAATCAAAAGACATTTTTGCCTATAAGTTTGATACATTAAACTATTTTGTTAAAAAATGTCCATATTAAGCAAGGTTTTGTTTTATTGGTGGTTGGTGTTTTTGTTTGGGTTTGGGTTTTTTTTTTATGTTACCTTCCTCTTCAGCTTCTCATAACTAAATAAAAGTCACATCTCTTCTAAAAATAGGAAAGTAGATTAAAGTAAGTTTAAAGATGCAGGTAAAACTTTTGAAATACTGCTGACCAACAGCAGTTGCAATTATCACTTCCCTCTCACCCTGGTATGCTGCAAAGTTCTCTGCACTGTGGTTACCAGTCTGAAATGCCACAACAAAGGTATCACCATTTGCCTTTCACCCAGTTCAAGTTGGGGTGTTTTTTTTATTGCACTACAAAAACCAATCACACAAAAAACCCCACGTTCAATCTGAACACTAACTGCACACAAAGAAATGTGTACTCCTAAAGGAAGCTTCAAACCAATTACATTATGCTTATTTCTGATCAATGTTATGTACAGTACATGAGTTTTTGTCAAAATTTAAATCAATAGAATCACTACAACAAAAAACTCACTCTTCTCCACCTGGAGTTTAGTGGACCAATTTTTCTGTGTTAGTAAAGAGCTGCAAAATCCACTGACAAAAGGATCAGTGTCTCTATTGTGGATTATAACAAAATTACAGTTACACTACTTTTCTGTTCCTCTTTGAAAAACATTCACCTGAAAAACATTCTACATCCAAGCCTCTCCCCCATCACACAAAGCATATAGAAACTGCATACACAAACTTCAAGGCAACACTGTAAAGAACACTTCAGTTGAAGAATTAACTATTCAGTTTAGAATGCCACGATTTCAGGTGTTAGGATATAATTTTAACCAAAGTTCTGTATTTTTTGATGCTCAGAAGAATCCAGAGATGACACTGACAATGTACCCTCATTTTGCCTAGCACTTGACTTTGTGAACTTTGCATATTCAATACCGCTAATTATATCCCATACTATTCCAATTAATACTATTCAGAGCTCTATGTTCCTATTCTATCTGCCAGCACAGTCATGACAGTCTTGGTACAAAGTCTCTCAAGGCTATACATGCTGAAGGAAAGACCAACTCTACTAACTGAAAAGGAAGTGACTACTGAAAAAGTCCACCTCATCTCCCCTCACATACCACCATGGGTTAAACACTGTATTATCATTACTACCATCACACTTGTAGGCGATTTTGTTGTAATCAGCAAAACCAGCATTACTGATTTGCTTGAACTTCACTATTAATAAGGGCAGGAAAGAATCCTGTAGGATAGGGAATATGCAATATGACAAAAGTAACATCCCCTGCTGAAACCTACCCACCTCCAGGTGTTTTCAGGTTTCAGTTTCCTCCCAGTAATCCTGTGTGAAACAGCATTAGCTGACATGATTGGCTACAAATACGCATAAAGCAGAAGGGTTAAGTAAACACACAGATGCACAATTATCTGGGGATGAGAGAGAAGAGGCATCCACTGCATGGGGCTGGACAGAAAGGCCAAGAATACGAAGCTGTATGCTAGAAAAAGGCTTGGGTAGATAGAAGCTTACACAACAAAAGGAGTAGTGTGGAAATTACGTAAAAAATAAACATCAAATTTAAGAGTCCTGAACATAAACACATGAAGACCATGCTAAAATTACTCAATCACCCTTAGTTCTGGGATAGGCATTTTGGCATAGTTAACCTGAATCTAATCTATTAGATGTAACTTAGAGATAAACCAGTATTTGTTACTGGACTGTAGCACATATTCTTTTTTACATATGTTGTAACTCTGCATTATTTCAGGCATTAGTTCATTGTTATAGAAATACAGTGTACAAAATTCTGCCTTTTCTATCTGAGCTAAGCAATTTTCATTAGCTTCAGTTTTCAGTAAAGAAATACTTACAAAGTCAGCTGGGACGTTGAGTTTGTAAAGCTGTAAAATAGACTGCAATAAACTGGATACTTGACTTGAAACCAAAACATCCTTGCCTAACTTCATGTTGTCCATCACCTTTCTCTGGCTCGTAGCTACTTGTACACTCCATTTATCTGTGTCTGCAATAATGCAGACAGCCTCTGCTATGGGCTCATCTAGCACCGGATGCTGCAGAAGATACAAAATACAAACACTGGCATGTTTTCACATACAATTCCACAACTTAGTCTGAGGTTCCACTTTTATTCACTGAGGCAGGGAATAATAAGAAAATTACCCAATGAATGTTTTTGTGCAATAGGGAAGCCCAAGGCATCTCAAAAATTACAAGGAACACCAAATTTAGCAACAGAGTTTACATTCAGTGACATAACGTCAGTTAAGACTTAACTGCCAATTTTATCAAGACATTTAATTTTAAGTAGTGCTTCAAAATCACTATTCCACTATTTTTTTTTTAATTCAAGTGTTCTGCCTTCCCTGAAAATGTGTCTTCCAAAATGAAAAAGTCTAATAATTACACTGATCCAGGCTTGGTGAAAGTACATCTAAAATTCCAGAGGTATGTGAGGGACTTCAGTATGCTTAATAAGGCAGTGTATGTACAAAGAGGCAGTATTGTATTAGACTAGTCTGATGTTGTCTCAAGAAGTTACATACACATCACTGTTTTGGATAGTATATTAACCTAGTCCAGCAAGATGATTTTTAATTGCTATAGAAAGAAGCTGTTGACAATTACTAGATAAATACAAAATTGCATACATACATTCCATACAAGGTCATGCAGTTACTTCAGTAAAAGGTTATAAATTAATCATTTAGGACTACCTAAAATAAAAATAGGTAAAAATTTTACCTATAGACAATTTCTGTAGTCAGTCATTTGTGCTACAGTCTAGTATAATACAGGCCCCCACTAGACTCGATATCCCTTGCAACACATGCTAGAAGTAGCAAAACAAGCCATTTCAACTTAATTTTTATGAAATATAGGTATTTCTGTCTGGCTGTTGTGACTGAGAGGAGCAGGTTAAAGTCTTTTTCCTTGTTTGTAACTTGAATATGCAAAATATTTTCCTTGTGTTTATCTTTGAAGAGTAGCCTTAAGAGAGTACAAAGGAAAGCACACGTGATTCTTGCTTGAACAAGCTTTGCACACAATTAAGGACTTACATCTTTAAGAATGAAGACTGGTCAGGTGTGGCTATTAAAAGAGCTAAGTAGAAAGAAACCTATTTAATCACCTGCTTCTGCAGATTTCAGTAATATCACAACTCAAAACAGTACTTTAACTCACATGCATTGCATGAAGTAGGTCTGCTAGTAGACACTGCTTGAGTTTTTCATCATTATTTATTCCATGCAGCACTAGATCAGGTATATATGTATGGCAGTAACCACCCAGGAGTGATCTTCCAAAATTTTTCACACATTGACTGCTGACTGTATTTGACCTGAAATGCAGAAATACAAAGCAGATAAGACTCTTGCTTGATAAGCTGCATTCAGATTTCACATGAATGCAAACTTTGGTTTATCACCCATTTCTACAGCAAATATTAATCAACAATTGTACCCAAAATACAGTAAACCAGATAGTGGTGCTCTTTGAAATGAAGATTTTAAAAGCTGAACTTTAACAATGTATTGATTCACATTTCTGAAAGGGCAAATCTAAATGTATTAGAGCTTGTAGTACATATAAGCTCCCTGTTCTGCAGCCAATAGATTTGCAAATTTACAGTTTTCTCCAACTCAGCCCCAAAAGCAAACTCTTTCTAGCTAACCTATCTTAAGCATCAGCAAGCTCCATGTGAACCTGAAAAGCTCAAAACTTTTCAAATAGGCTGCCCTTATTTATTTCAAATCTGTCTTTGTCAAATATGTGAAATCTAGACAGTTATCAGTTTAAGCAAAAAACCCTGAACATCTCTAAAGTAGTAACAGTTTTTCCCTCCATGTAGTTCTAAATGAATTTAAACTACTTTACCTTGGTAAAGGAAGTTCCACTTCTGTAAACTCATCAAGTCTTTTGCTGACATCACCATGATGCACTTCATCAGGTACACAACAATCGCCTTCTTCATCACTGGCTCCCAGAGCACTGTCTGAACTCTCATTCCTTGGAATGTCCCCTTCTACTCTGAAGATTTTCCTTCCAGAATTCCCACAGGGGACATCTTTAGCACCTACTTTAGGGGAATCCTGTTTGACAGCAGAACTTCCTTCAATGCAGCAAGGGGAACAGTTCTCCAGACTGCCAGCGCATAAAGTTCTAGTTTCTTTAAGGCCTGGAAACTTTGCAATTTCTATGTGATCTGTGGGCAAAAGTGGTTCACTAGACACTGTGTTCACTAAATTAATTTCAGTTCCTTTACTTTCTATATGTTGGTTAGATAAACTCTCCTTCCCTTCATAGGGTGGAATTTGTGTATAACAAACATTAGGTTTACTGAAGGGAATGAAGGCAGCTTCACAAATTTCTTTTTGATTCTGGGAAGCATCCAGAGTCAGATTTGTGGAACTTAAGGCACAGTGTATCACCTCTGGATTTTTTCTGAATGCCTTCAGATTGTCTCCCATTTCTCTTCTACAAGTTTCTAAGTCTGATTCTGGTGATGCAGAACTTCCAATCTGAAAGGTGACCTTTTCTAAGTGTGAATGCCTGTGACCAGACCTTTCAGGACAAGGTAAGGCAGATGACCTACTAGACAACTGCTTTTCTACTTTTCTCTCATTCTGGTTCTTGTTCTTCATTAAATCCTCCAATTTAGATGGCTCTTCAAAGTGATAGGATATGATTCCTTTATCAGTGACAGTTCTTTTCCTACCATCAGCGGCTCCTTTATGGAAATTGCTAGTTAGACAGTCAATGGATGCTTCAGAGTTCTGACTGGCCTTTCCTATTGCTTCTTTCTTCTCTTTTGAAGAGGGTGGGACAGCACGAGTGGCTTCTGGGTCATGAACCCACTCTGCAATACTCTTGTTCTTACTTAAACTGTTCTTTGGAGGTAGGACCGGAGGCACAAGAGCAGATTCGTTTTTAACACTGACAACCACATAATCAGACTCTTCCACCTCTCCCTTTTCTAGGGCAGTTGTGATCTTACTTCCATTTAGCACTTGCTCTCCCTCCCCAGCCTTCTCATGACTCCACGTCAGGTGATTTTCCTGCAGCTCAGAGCAGCGAATGAAGTAAGTCAGAACATAAAGCAAGCGCTGCACCAACTCCTTGCGCTTCCCGACAACCACAGTTCGAGTTAATCGAACTGGAGAGCCTATGGCACCATAGAGATCACCTACACAGGAAAACAAAAGTTCACCTTCTGATCTTTGGTTGTAACGTAAGCTACGCCATTTGAATTTGACACATGCTGAAACAGCATTCACTAGACACAAATCAGGCAGGTAATTTATTTCATGGTAAGTCCACAGTTTAAAGCATAACACAAGCGCCCTAGCAGTTCTTATACTCGGCTTGTGTCTAGAAGGGTTTAGATATTTTTGTGAGGAATTAGCTGCTATTACTCAGTTTATTCCTGTTCAAAGCCACCAAAGTTTTATTTACATGATGCTTACAAGAAACTACCACTTTGAAATTGACACAACAGGGGGTAAAAAGTAATAATAGATCCAGCTAAACTCTAAAGTCAGCTATTCTATTTTCTATTTTTCTACTCTTACTTTCACATCAAAGTTATTCTTTTATTGAATTCGCTTTTCATGTTAAAGAGGAATTTTCATACAGATATCTAAATTATAGCTTTCATTAATAAAATAGCAAAACAGCAAAAAAGGATTCAATAAATAAACTTAATAAATAAGGTTCTGAAGAAAGAGGAAAGTAAGCTGGGCAAGGCATATCTATGCCTACATGTTGACGTGGAGACAACCTCGCTAACATGAACATTTATTTTTATTTTAAGGCAGGTACCACAACATAATCTTACTCCCTGCAATAACTGGGTTATTTGCTAGCTCATTTATCCTTAGGAACTGCCTTTTTTTCTCTTTGTTTAAAGAGAACTCATGTCATACATATCCTACTTTCAATAAATTCATTTGGAAGAACGGTAACTTATCTTCCAGCTACCTATAATCCTCTATTGGCTGAAGGGTTTCTACTCTGAAGTTCTGGGAGAATTTAACATAGCCAGCCAATCAAGGAATACTCACATGCTCTAACAAAGATGGATTAACTCAGGAAATGTCTATTACCAGGCTGAGTTAACTCCATTGTCTTCACCTGACATCCATTACAGAAAACCTAATGCCTAACATGCCAGCAAATTAATTCCTCAGTAATGGAAAATGGGCTTCAGACTACTCAGCTGGAATTAACTTCAATTCCATGGACTAGCAATTTGGAAAGGAAATGGGAAAATATCTCTTTACTTCTGAGTTGAGCACAGTTGCCATGGAAATAATATTTAGGTTTCAGTTCATTTACACAACTGACTTCATGTAAAACCACTACTAACAAGACAAAAAAAAGTCAAAGCTGTGGTCTTCAAAACATAACACCACCTACTCTTAAGACCATCAGATTATCAGACTGAAGCTGATGTATAAGAGACAGTATAATGTCTTCCTGACAGTGGTACTTGAATGGTACAGTTTTATCAGTGTGGTATTCTAAAATTTATACAAAATATATAATGAAAACATAGGTCTGAAGGTGGAAAGAAAGGTACAACAAAATCTTTTCCTTAATAAGAAGTCATTTCCATTCTAAAGCACTAAACCCAATGATTCCTTTTTGGTGTGTGCCCCCCCGCCCCCAGCCTTCCTAAAGAAGGAGGCCAGCAGAGGGCAACATCTTTCATTATCAGTTACTGCCAACACCTGATAACTTTGGGTCTTTATAAGAAAAAAAAAAAAATCAAAACCAGAAGGCATTTTGAGTTCAGGTACTGAAAATTTGGCTAGGCCAATGCTGGTAGCAACAAACAGCCTGGGTGAGAAGAAAAACAGATTTTTGACTAGTCACCAGAGGTTGCTCCTCGAAGTGACCACAAAAGATACTTCCAATTGATCTTACACCTCTAGTCCAGCTGGTTTTTATAACCCCAAGCCCTGGTGCCATCCTTAAGACTCTGAGAAAGCTTCTATTTTCCCCTTTTTAAAGGTATCCTAAAACAGGAAGCACTAATACAACTATATGGGCAAGTTAGAAGTTCTTAAGTTTTATAAACATTGTTGAGAATAGCAAGCATATGAGAGAATCAGCAAGAAGCACAGGCAGTTGCACAGTGTAAAAGTCACATTATTGCTTCAGTGTGCAAGTGTGTTATTTTACATGGCAGTATCAGTTAAAAGTTAAGGTCAGCCTGATGTCACTCAGATGCTACTAAAAAGAGAAAAAATATTCAGGGATTACCATCAGCAGTATTATTCTCTCAGCTCTCACTTACGTACTCATTTGACAGGAAGCATTTAATTCCCTGTATCAAGATAACTTACAAAGTATTTGTCAAAGAACAGCCTGAGGAGCTGAGCATATAAAGAAAACTGTGGCCCAAGCCCACTCACGTAACTGTGAATGGAGCTACTTCCAGCTACCAGACTTGTACTCTACTGTCCACCCTAGCTCTGTAAGAAAAAGGAGCATAGCCAGAGTGATTACAACTACAAAGGGCCTCCAAAGGCCCAGTAAACTCCCCTCAATCTAATTGGTTCTCTCTTGTTCTTCCCAAACTGCTCAAATTACTCACAGCACTTGCATCACCTTAGTACTTATATACCAAGTAACCAGGCAACAGAACAGAAGATGACAAAGGACCAAGGAAAAAGATCAGCGTGCTCAGGCTATGCAAACAGGCCTCCAAAGGTGCTGTTTAACCAGGTGCAAGACACCTGTTGGTAGCTCTGCCAGTTAACAGCAAAGCAAATCAGATAATGTGACCTGGATCACAAGTAGCTCTTAGGTAAGAGGAGTGGAGTTATAGAGAAATCTGAAGCTTTCCATTTCCTACTGACCAAGCTGTGCCCAGAGAGGGTTATATGGATGAGATTTTGCCAGCATGTTCACAGACTGTGACGTGCGCTTTTCAGAGGAGGCCTTTATAGGAGGGTGGTCAACTGGCATTACTGTTGGGACCCAAGCCAGGTGATATGTCAGCACCGCAGTTAACAAAGCAGCAAAGAACCTAGGAGAAAGAATATGATCAAAGTAACACTGGCAAGGGTATCCTGTGAAGTTCTTTATCATGTCCACACAGATTGGGAAGCACACAAGCTTATTTTAAGAAAAAAGGGATGGGGAAAGCTTACTGATTTTTGTTGATCTCTTCTATTAGAAATGTAAATTCTTTAAGAAAACGCTGGCATAGCTGATGCTTTTCCAGGGTGCTGGACATCATATTAATCCACACAGGCTCTGCAATCCTTGGAACAGAATATAGGTTCCAGATGGTAACTCTGCTCAAAGAAAATTCCCCAAATGCAAGTGTTAACATGCACTTTTCAGTCTTGAAAATACAAGTTTCCCCTTTCTTCTTCTATTGTCCATTGTTGTTTTTTGGTTTTTTTGTAAGATCTAGGAAACTAAAATGAGTTTTCAAACCACACTAATTACTAGTGTCACAGAACACCGATCTAATTCAGTGTACTAGTAACTTGGTATCTTCATAGGAATTACATGCTTGGCTTCCCTTCCCTTTCTTTCATTCCCCTGTGTATTTGTTATTCAGAGAAGTGATTCAAAAATCACTTTGAGGGGGGATAGAACCCTTTCTATTCTTTGCAGTGATTTGATTCCACATTCCAGAAATTACAGAAACTCCATCCCTCCAAAGCCCTGTCTCTCTCCTGGGCTGCCTTT
Organism: Ceyx melanurus; assembly: GCA_024611195.1. NCBI lineage: Eukaryota > Metazoa > Chordata > Aves > Coraciiformes > Alcedinidae > Ceyx > Ceyx melanurus. Next base: position 9,332 of record JANHGL010003606.1, on the reverse strand, counting down.
CTTGGCCTCTGGCTATTCCTTCCTCTCTTAGGTACCAAAAAGAAAGTGCCTTGGACAGCAACTTTCTTGTCAGTTGCAAACTTCAGCTTCTATGGCAAGCAGTAGACTATCTACCTCAGTCTGCTTGTCTGCAGAGGCATCAGGAAAGCCCAACTGTTGAAGAGATCTTAAAGGACTTTAGCTGACAGTCCCAGATACAGGTGAGTGCAAAAGAAATACTTTTACTCTCATTCAGAAAACAGCTGAGCTAGTTTTGACAAAGTTTTCTAGAAACATTTACCTAATACCCAACACAGAAAATCCACGAACTTCAAGCCTGGCTAAATTACAAGACCTGGCATTCAGTTGCTTGTAACTTGTAGTGACAAATATCTTTATAGAGGGGAATGGGAAGAGCTCTTCTTGTAATTCAGAATTACATCAACTCACCTGAATTCTCCCAGGGAATCCATGACACGGCTGATATACACCTGCACCCTTTGGCTGGATTCTGCTATTTTTCTACATGAGATCATGGCCTTGATTAAGAGTTAAAGACACAAAACAGCTTCTTAAAGGATTCACATTCTTCATCTTTTCAAGCTTCATTAACATTTCAAAATAGTTAAGATCTAGCCCCAGTGCTATACAGCCACTCAGAACAACAATAGCTGCCAACCTCCCTCCACCTCATGAGACCAATTGGGACAGAAGTTCTCTAACTTCTGTTATTGATGCCAACAAACATTTCATGCTTCTACCAGTGACTGCATGAAAGGATAGGATACCATCATACCCACAGTCTCCAGGGAGTCAAGAAAACCTCACTGTGAAATATGAGAGACGAAAAGGAATGGGAAAAAACTAGCCACAGCACAAAACTGTCCATTCTGGTTCTGACTAGAGAAGAAGAATTTCAGCAAATGCTGAATTCCTACACTGGGCTCAGCCTCAAGACCACATGTGTAAGGAGGGAGGGAAGCTTGAAACCACACACTTTCTCCCACTCCTTATATATCAGATTCTAGAATACTTCATTCTGTTTGACACTTATTTTTCCACATTAAGCCAAACTAGTATTCTGTACCTTTTCTATTGCATATTTCAGCTTCTTCATATGAGATTCAAAAAGAGGAAAGTGAGAGAAAAAAAACTCCTGGAAGTTTCTCTGTGCTTCTTCTTTTTCAGGCAGAGAAAAAATTATGCTGATGGCAATTTTTTTCCTCCGAACAACCGCAGGGTTGGAACTGCAGCTTTCATCAGCCATACTAAACATTTCTTCAGTGGACCTGTAAGACAGATAGTTTTTAGGACAGTTACCTACATGCTGAGAGGCAATTCATGGTCTATCCACTACATGGAAGGTAATTCATTCTTAGGCCTCCTTTGACTGACTACATAAAACACTGCTCTCATTTGTCTCTGAACAGAGACTAGCCCAATGTTTTGCTGGTTAAGATCCATGTATGCTGAGATAGAATGCAACCCCTAAAGATGCGAGCACCTACAGTGGTATGAGCATTTTCCTCTGAAATAGGGGTACTACAAAATCCCTCCTCTTGGATTTATCTTTATGGGAGATAAAGAAAAGGTAATGGAGACAACACAGAAGCCATTAGCAAAAAAGGCACCAAATCATTTCAGAGTTGTGAACTGCATCCATCACTTGAGCTCGACAGTATATCCATAATGCTCTTGAATAATCTGTACTGCTGTTCATGAGAGAAGATGGAAAACATGCTACATAAACAGTTCCACCATTTTGAGATGGATGTTTTAAGGCATTTAACCATGCAAAATAATACTCTATTTTAACTGAAGACAAAATGTCATCATCTAGTAATTACTCTGAAAACACAAACTTAATGCCCACAGCTACATGTATGCCTAGCTCGAAGTTGGATATACCTCAGTTTAAAATATTTTGTTTTCTCCTAAGAAAAATCCAAACAACAAAACCAAACAGTGGCTATATAATCATTATTATGTTCCCAAGTTCTGTTTGATAGTTGGGCCACATTTCTTTCAACAGTCATTTTCAGTATTACAGGCAGGGTGATTCTGGAATCAATACTGCTCATTATCTTCATTATCAGCCAGGCTTGTGGATCAAAACACACCTTCTGTGAGTCTGCAGATCAATGCCACATAGGAATAAAAATGGTCAATACTTAATGGGAGGTTACTGTCCAGAGAGGCTGTGGAATCCCCAACCTTGGAGATTTTCAAGACTCAATTAGACAAGTTCCAGAGCAACCTGATCTAAATACCAAACAAGTCCTTTGCATGGGGAATTTATTTGAATTATATCCACCAGTCTCAGCACTTCATAAGTTTCTCCTCTGATTATAGAAGTGGCAATCCCTTCATCCAGTTCCTCTACAAATATTCGTACTGCAGTGCTAGATATTTAAATATACAAAAATATCACAGAGGTACAAGTCCAGGAATACAAGAAAAACTACACATAATAAAACCCTAGCAAAATAACAGCTTGTGGGAAACTAGAGTTCAGGATAAAAGCATAACCTCATTTGAACTTCAGGAACTTGCATGAGCTTGCCTGTCAATTGATTACACAGAATTCCAGCTAGACAGCTCATTTTATTTGAGCTAAAACATCAGTCACAGAGACTAGAGAATCTTGGCTGTACAAAATAAAATGCAAACTCTACTATCACTGACAGCATTCAACCAGAACCCTACCCTTCTCTAGCAGGTCATCAGGAAAACAAGTATCTGAAAGAAGAGGATTTTCAGCTCAGAAAAAAAGAGCTCCAAGAGTAGTTTTAGATAGTGGAATTAGTGTTATCCTGTTTCCATTATCTCTCCCCAGTGTAGATTCTCCAGTGTGGAAGATATACAACCTACTCTCTACAGAGAACAAGCAGCACAAAAAGGCTTCTTTCTTCTAAACAGTCTGTTGCTTTTTTTTGACACTTTCAGGAAATAAATGTCTTTGTGAAACTCCAGCTACTTCTTAAATTTGGCTGAAAAAGATCTTACTGACCCTAAATGTTTTAACTTTTTTGTATGCACTGCTCCCAGCCTTATTTCTTTAGAAAATTAGGCTAAAAAATACTTCAAATTACTAAAAGTAAAACATTTACTAGCTTATTCTTAACTGCAACCATGATTTAGAAAGCATGACTGCTACATTAGCACCACTGCACAATTCTTCCTATTAAAAATGCTTCTGTAAGAATATCCAGCAAAAAGCTTCAAGTGTTGACACAAGGAAAAGAAAGCTTCAAAAAGTTTTGGTCTGGTATTTTCTTGACCATGTATTTTAACTGGTGGCTTTTAAGCTTCTCTTAATTGAGAACAGTGAAGATGTAGAGAGGCCAAGCAGTAGGAGTTTTTTGTCAATCTACACTAATTCCATGCTGTCTCTAGGTGTAGGTGGGCAAGTAGATATGAGCAATCAAGAACAATTTGCTATGTTGCAACCAACAAGAGAAGAATTTGCTTGTTAGCTGTGAGAGGTCTGCTGCATTCCATGCTTTGATAAGCGACTGAGCTACAAAAACTACTAAAATTCCAAAACGGAAGCCAAGCTTTTTGATCACTGCTCATTTTCTCCTTCCCATTTTGGCAAAAGTCACATCAGGAACATCCTGTACCAGCCAAGACAGTCACCACAGACTAGAACTCCAAAATTTCATTAATTGCTCACAAGTCAAGAGTTCATCATAGTATAATGTAATTATGGCAGCAGGGCTGTTCCAGCCCTTTTCACCTCAACAGGATGCTCTGCTCCTTCAGAAACAGTTTAATTTCCCTTTCAGAACACAGCTTAGAGACAGCCTATATATTCAGTGAAAACATCTATATTTCAGATCAGGCCTTGCAGTTCACATTCAGCCACAACTTGATCTTTCTTCACAATGGCAAATCCTACGTAACATGCACAGAAATTAGATTGCATTCAGAGCATTTAATAACAGGATCTGTCCTTTTCAGGAAAAGGTGCTTAAGATCTACTTAGCTTAAATTACTGCTTAACATTTGTTGTACAAGAAAGGTGCTGCACTCACCACTTTGGAATAATTCCATTCTCTAAACTGGTTGTCTGACTTCGGAGCCAGCGACGTTGGTAGCTGCTAGAAGATGAAGAGTTTGGAGATGGAAAAGGAGTGACCAGAAGACTGCTCAGAGATGCTATCAAGAAAGCAAGAAACCCCACATATACTGAGTTACAAAGAGTAGTGATTTTTCTTCATACTCTAACTGGGAACAAATTCCCACAAATACAGCTCTTGCTTATCTTTTTCACATAACTCACTTGCAACAAGAGATACAATTATTTAAAACAAAATAAATCTTGCTGCCTGAGGACATTCTTTCCTTATAAAGTCAGAGACCTTCCCTATCAGAACATACTAAAAATCTTTTTATCCTCATTACAAGCATTCTGTCATAAAAGGTGTTGCTCTCCCATAACGACAGTGCAAAACCCTCTTCCCTTCCCTTGCTTTAGTAAAGGCTTTGTCCAGTTCTTCCTCTGAAGTATAAATTAGTTAAGAAAACAGAAGATGATGGCTGTAAACGAAGAGCATGATTACAAATATTCTTGCATTAAGGCTTGGGAAAATCAGAAGGAAAACCACTTAGCAGATCAAAAATATTTTGGATTTAGGGGTCATAAGGTGTCTATATTTCAGGTGAATCACTGTCCCAAAAGACTGTAACAATTACAAAAGCAGACAAATAGGAGAGCAGATACCTGACCGAGCAATGCCACTGTCTCTGTCCTCATTCTGTCCTCTGCTAGGCATGTCGACAGGTGTGCTGTGTGCTAAAACAGACCAGATCAGTAGAAAAAATATTACAGAACTCATCATACCATTTGTCCATAATTAAAAACAACGTTTTAAGTTTAAAGGTCATAAAACAGCAACATTACATCCTGTACTGTTACTCCACAGAAGCAGTGTGGAGGTGGCAGAAAAAGCATTGCCACACTGAGGATCATGTGACTACAGGAAATTGGTTACTTGCCCCAATCTAAAAGCATCTCTCAGAAGCTTAGGAATGTGAATACAGTTTACATTATAAATCAGATATGCTTTGAAAATGACAGCACAGATTAACATCAAAGAAATAGTCAAATACAATGTCCATTAGGTTTCTGATTTACTCCCAAGCAGAGATTTACTATCCACAAAGCCTCATAGTCAGAAATATTCCATTTATTTTTACAATTAAGTGTTAGCAGTGCAGTCACTCAAACTGTAAAGCATGCAAGATCTGCAAGGGCTGTGGAGAAAATGCATTGGTAACATTCCAGTTCACATTTTGCAGTTGATGAAAAAAATCAGGCTTAAGATCTACCCACCTGCATGGGTCATCAGAATGTGTGTACAAGGAGACTTTATGTAGATTAGAGTTATGAAAACTACAGCAATTTATATTAATATATTAATTTATATTTGTATTTCTAAAGAGGAAAATACACCTTTAAGACTCACAGACTTAGCTCAAGATTTAATTGTGCCATCAAATTAAAAGAAAGTAGCAAGCAGTAAGAGTAGAAAAAGCTGTACACACCAGGCAAAACACCTGCAGAGCAGCAAAAAAACAGCTACAAGCCAAGAGACAAATTCTCTAAGAAATGTAAGGGCTCATTTAATATCAAAAACACTACATTTAAAAACCTCTGAAATGAAACAAAGTAATTAGAAAAGTAATATGAACAAAATGCAATTAATTTATCTTTTAAAATTTGTCTTAACAAAAAAGCTAAACCATATTTGGTTTAGTTGTCACTAATTTAGCCCTTTCTGTTTCTAGATAGTAATTCCCTATGTCCTGCAAGGAGTCAGAAGGAGCTGTATTTTTGTGTGTATATGGATGGGTCATACTGTGGCTGGCATTCCACACAAACCTGCAAAGAAAGAAGCACTGCGGATGAGCCAGAGGGGACCTCCTTCAGACACACCCTGCAGCAGTTTGCTGCTACACAGCTGTAACACACCTAGGAAACAAATGCAATGTAGAGAAAATGCAATGCAAACAAGTTAAAAAAAAATCAAAACAACAAAGAAAACAAAAAGACTGAGCACAAAACCAAACAACAAAACTGAACACGAGCAGATGGCCTCACATTGTCAGAAAGACACAGAACCTGGAAGTAGTTACCTAAAGTACTTCCACTGCAACAGCTTCCCAAACCATTTTGATTCGAGCTCAGCTTTCCCACACTGGCATCCTGGTTGATGTATTCAAAGCTATCTTGTAAGCTAAAAAAATGGGGAAAAAAGAGCCAGTGTTCCTTAAGAATATGTTCAATAGACTAATATTAATATTAGTTTAAGAATTAGGCTCAGCTTACAGAAAAAAGAAGGCTGAAGATTAACTTTACAATCAAACTCAAGGACCAGTAGATTTTCTGAAACTCTAAGGAAACAGGCAATTATTTTGTACATAGGGTCCCTCTTTGAATTATTTTGTTTCTTTGTCATATTACGATTCAGTTTATTCACATTAGTCCATTGTGAGGACTAGAGAAAAGAGAATAGATGAGAAACAGTGTTATCTTCTGTCACTGCCAAAGGTAACAGCTTTGTGTTCCTGTACCCCACTTCTTTCTCAACATAAATCCCTTCTTCACCCTTCTGGTAGAAGGAAGAGATGGAGGCTTTGATCATCCAAAACACCTAACATCTGAATTTTTTTGCATGCCCTGGACAAATTAAGAAGAAACAACTTGCATTAATTTTTTTAAAAACTTGTGTGGCTTGGTTGGGAACTATTAAGAGAATCTTTCTCCACAGCTGCCATTTCCAATTTTCTACTAGGCTCTTCCACTTCAGTTAAGTCAAATTTAGAATCAGTGACAAAAGGACTACACTGGATTGGGGGGGAGGGGGGGTGGAGGAGAGGGAGGAGGGATAAAAATAAAATACAATAAAAAAATCTTACTTATTGTTGCTTCCAATGAAGCTTCCTACCCTGGCTGAGAAGACTTTACTTATCATTAGCTGTGGGGGAGAGCTGCAAAGATAAACAGTAATTTCAGTGAATCATTAATTACAACTGTTCAAGAGAGTGCATCACAGAAAAGGGCACTCACCGTATATAGTGAATTTTCAAGGTGGAACCTTTGTAACTCATTGCTACTGAGCCAAACATCATTTCTCCCAGCATGTTGACATCAGAGGCTGGCCTGGTGTACTACATAGACAAAAAGATGGGAAGAGCAAATTCAGTAACAACTTCGCATACTATTTCAATTTACTATAGTGCCATAGCACCACATTTTGAATGGAGAATACAGCAAATTCTGCTTTTCCATGCAGACTGAGATCCTGTGTGGTTCAAACACACTTGAGTGCCAGTATAACCAAACAGAGCTGGGAGACACACTCTGGTTTGCTCACTACATGGGCACCCTTACTGTTGTTCCAGGAAGACAAGGGGAAAAAGAAGAAAGAGGAAATATTGAAGAAAGAAGAAAAAATATCTGCTGCATTCCTAAAGATACAGCTGTATCCAGCAACATTCCTATATAACAGTGTTTGGTAAAACCTGTAGGTGTTCACAGAACAAGATTCTGTGGTCTGGAATCCCAAACATTAACCTGTTCTATTGAAATGAGAAAAGTTCTCCTTCCCTGCCCTTATAGAAAGTTTCTTGAAAAGATTTTTGATTGGAACATAATTTTTGAAAGCCATGTTTCTAAGTATAATCAGACCAATTGCTTATTTTGTTTCAAAGGTGGATCATCAATAGCAAATACAGAGATAAGTTTGTTAATTCTGAAGGAAATCACTTACCTTTAATTATATGAATCACAGAATCTTAAGTCTGGAAAAGATCTCCAGGATCATCAAGTCCAACCTTCTACCTACCACTTCCATGGTCACTAGACCATGCTCTGAAGTACCACATCTACTGCCTCTTAAACCCCTCCAGAGATGGTGACTCCACCACCTCCCTGGGCAATCTGTTCCTACGTTCAACTACTCTTTCACTAGAGACATTTTTCCTCATATCTAATCTGAATTTCCCCTGGTGCAACTTGTTGCCATTTCCCCTTGTCCTGTCACTAGTTAACCAGGGAGAAAAGTCCAGCACTTGCATCTCTACAGCCTCCTTTCAGGTAGTTGTAGAGAGCAGTAAGGTCACCTCTCAGCCTCCTCTTCTCCAGACTAAACAACCCCAATTCCCTCAGCCTCTCTCCACGAGACATGTTCTCCAGTCCCCTACCCAGCCTTGTTGCTCTTCTCTGGATGCTCTGCAGTCCATGTCCTGCCTGTGTCACAGTGTCCAACACTGAACACAGAGCTCCAGCTGTGGTGTCCCCAGTGCTTAGTACAGGGGCATCATCACCTTTCTACTCCTGCTGGCCGTGCTATTTCTGATACAGGCCAGGATGCTGTTGGCCCTCCTGGGCACAGTGCTGGCTCCTATTCAGCCAGTTGAATACAATGCTTTTTCCTATATTAATCTATCATGCTTCAAATTACAGTTTTTCTAGGTTAAAATTTTATGCTTTTACTGAGAAACAGCCAGAGTACATAAAAAATAGTTCTCAAATTTCATGCTACAGTATCAGACTAAACTTAAGATGTGCTCACATGTTCTTACTCTACAACACTAAGGACAGAGTACGTATGTCAAGGTTTAGATTAATTTGTAATACACTAAAAGAAGTCATTCAATGAATGTAAATTAAAGGGTTTTATACACAAACTGTTTCAGTAAAATGCATAAATAAAAGCAAGAAAAGTAATGAACACACCTGATACTTTGGTATCTGTTCTTTGATATTCTGCATGAAGCTTACTGAGGGATTATGGGAAGAAATATTGTTGTTCTCACTGCTTGCTTGACAGTTCTTAGCAGAAGTCTTCACAGAAGCATCCTCTGCCATTTTCTGTGTCAAAACAGAGAAAAGGATAAAAACCAAGCAAATATGAGAACTCCCATCTGCAAGCATACCACAATTTTTCTTAAGCTGTGGGCAGGTAACAGAAAAAATTATACTCTTATTTGTTTCAAAAAACATGTATCAGTTTTAAAAATGCTAGTATCAGAGAAAGTGGAGAACTACTTTCTCATTTATATTGTCAGACAAATTTTCATAGTATCACACAATTACTCAACATTTCCACTGGAAGATCATTCTCAATTGTTATGAATTGCCCTGTGTAACAATTTTCAAAGTTTACATAAAGAAAATCTAACCCAGAAATGTATTTCTTTCTCACCTGCTGTGTGTTTTAGCCTTTATCATAGAATCATAAAGTGTTTAGGGCTGGAAGGGACCTCTAAAGGTCATCTAGTGCAGCCCCCTGCAGGGAGCAGGGACACCCTCAACTAGCCCAGGCTGCTCAGAGCCTTGGCCA
>JANHGL010003605.1:0-13783 GCA_024611195.1 Ceyx melanurus | reverse complement strand
CCAGCCTGTCCAGGTCTCTCTGGATGGCAGCACAGCCTGCTGCTGTGTCAGCCACTCCTCCCAGTTTGGTGTCATCGTCTACTAGAGCTAGTCTTATACAAGTCAATTTTAAGGAGGTGTTGGATTTTTTATTCACTTTCCCTTCTCTAGAAGAAAAATAATTTCCTCCTTGTCTTAGAGAATGTATGCTAAAGAGCAATGTTCTGTTTTTCCTTCTGCATAGAACAGAACACACACAGTGTACAGAGGATCTCTCTCAGTTCTATCCAAAATAATATTTGGAGCACCTAGACAAGTAGCATCTGCCTGTCTATCTACACAGTAGCAGCATCATTAACATCAGAGATATTGACAGGCATACATTGTGCTATACAAACAAATAAGTATAAAGCAGGCTGGAATGGGGAGGTAAAGGGGCTGATTCCCCAGCTGTCTAGCAGATTTCAAGCAATTGAGTCAGCAGTCTCAATGTGCAGAGATCTTAATTACCACTTTTTCAGTATATCTGAACTACCAGTTCTCACAGAAGCTATTCATGTAGCTTGTGTTTAGGTTGAAGTTCTCAAAATCAAACATTCACTTCTACTAAAAATACAACACGAATTCCTAGAATTTAGCAGTACTTTATGCAATGAAGGTAAACCTTGTAGTCTGTACAAAGACAGTGCATAACTGCCTATAAGAGCATTCTTGTAGAAAAGCCAAAGGGTGGGGAAGACAGGGTATTTCCCTTCACTGCCATAGCTCACTTTAATTACCTCTTCATGTATCATGTGAGAGTCTCTGAAGACTCCTTAAACAGCTTTAAGGTTGTTTTGGAGGCCAGAGTTGGCAAGAATAGCCCCTATTTCAGACTAAATTGCTTGCCTTTTTAGCTCTCTACATTATCAACAGTCAGCAGCAGTTCATTAACTTAATGTCTAGATATTGGGGCACACCTTAGGAGGAAATTTTACCTTACCTTTCTAAGTAACACTCTCTGCCATCACAGCAACAGGTCAAGAAACAAAAAAGTTAGATTGTTTTGCCATGTGCTAGTGTCTGTAATAAATTCCACTGTCATTTCAGGAGTAAGATGAGACACCTGGCAGTTACACTCTATGAGAAATCTGCATAGATACGAAAAGAAATAATATTATACTACAATGTCCTCTTCTCTCATCACCATGCTTCTGTGCCACATTACAGCAGCTAAACTAAGCAGGGACCTAAACCTGAACAGAACTCATCTAGATTTCCTCCTTCCCTTTTCACAAAAAAACCCCAAAAAACCCCAAAAAACCAAAACCACCAACAAAACCAAAACAAATACATAAAAATAATCTGCACCAGCTAAACCTTAACAAGCATAGACATATGAATGAATTAACATATGGAGGAAAGGTAGGATTAAGCTGCAGATTCAGTTGTGTATGGCAACACACAGTAAAAACATTTTAGGTCTTAATCAGGATTTTTTGATGGTGCTTTTAGAAGGACTTTGATTGTACAAAGAGGTGATACCATTTAGAAAAATGGCTTTATTTTTGCATACTCAGTGTTAAAACAATCTGAAAGGCAAATTAAGCTTGACAGAAAGCAGAAAACAGCAGTTCAGTCAGTGACACTTAGATCCTGCTGCAATTCTTTTCAGTTTCTGAGAAAATTGAGTCATTTTGAATCCAAGAGCAAGACTCCTGATACAGTAAGAAGCATAACATTAGAAGTCTAACTTTTATCAGGCACAAAAGTGAGTTTCCCTGAGAAGATGGAATTACAAACTAGTGTATAAACTGTACATCACATTACCAGAGGGTTTTAAGAGTACAAAAGCAAGATTTGGCTACAAAAATTTAGATACAGGTCCTTAATACTCTATGCTGAAGATGAAATTTTCAGGAAGAATTATACATTACATTACTACAGAAATCAGATTAAAGTTAAATAACAGCTGGCTTTGGCATATTGCCTTTTGTGTAATTTCCAGATCAATTCTTATTCTTCTGAGATCCCTCTATATAAAGTCTGTGCAGTCCAGCTGCTTTTTTCCCCTCTTGTTTTCCACCCTCTTCATCTTTCCCTTCCAACTAGTATTACATTTGAGAAAAAAAAAAAAAAAAAGGAACAAACATGAACAACATGCATTTTCCAAGCCTTAAAACAAATAGTTTTGTCAAAAGAAGTTAATTACAGCATTCAGATAATAAATACACTAAATAGTCACACTTCCAAAAATTGCTGTCTTCATTCTTGTACCCAAAGTTCCAAGCTTTGGGATGCAACACAAGGCATCTCCATTTTCACTTAAGACACATCTTCTCTCCCACTTATCCACTGACAAGGCAGGGAACATGTCATTCCCACCATATCAACATGGTGAGAACTGTTATACCCATCATCAGCACCACCACCATCAGTGTTACCTGTTAAAGCACAAGGCTGAATACTATTTGTACCCGTTTTATAACGGGAACATGTAGTACTTCAGTTCTTTTGCAGATACAAAGCTTTGTGTCGCAAATACTCTTCCAAACATTTCACTGCAAAAGGGTCCACGTCAGTGTCAAACTTGTTCGCAAAGAAGTGGTGGTTTCGTAGCATCCAGTTCAGATCTCCTACCCCAAAAACACAGACAGAGTGAACATGAACTCCATTGCATGGTGGGTAGGGTGCACCTTTGGACACATCACCTTCAAAGTACTGCCACTTGACAAACCTGGCCAGTGCATTCATGTCAGAAACATCGTACTTGTCACTAGAAGGAACTGCACCTGGGACTTCAGGAATTCTCTGAAGTGTTGCCCACAAGTACTCATCTGGGCTGTACGTGTCTTTTGCCCACTCAATGAACTTAAGTATTTTGCTGCTTTCCAATACATATTCTACAAATCTTCTGCTAACTACAAAATAGGCACTACCAGAAAAAATTGAAGTACTGAGAGGTGGCAGTTGTTTGTCTATGCCTGTGTTCTTTATTTTACCATCAATAATTTCATGGTGCTTTTTCCACCTTACTTCTTTATAAACAGGCATTTTTTCTGTTTCGAGACTATTTACACCTTTAAGGGCTTTTAATTTCTCTACTATTTCCTGGTTGGTCTTTATAGGAAAGTCCATGCCACAGAGGTTTATTAGGTATTTCCAGTTTAAACTTCTTCTGTAGAGATCTTTCATGCAGTTAATATCTGCCTGCACCCTGCTCCATGAAGCATACACAACACTCTCTAACTGGCTGGAAATGAAGACATTATCAAAACATGAGACTATTCCCTTCACAGCAGCAAAAAATGATTCTGGAGATTTTTTGTCAACATGAATGCAGTAAAAATTCTGAGGGGCGTAGATCGATCTTAGAAGTCTATCAAGCATCTCAATCTTGTGATAAACCACTATTGAGTAAGCAATTGGAAATTCTGCTTCTTCACTGCTGAGAGGTTCCATTATGTATTTCCTAGTCTTGGTGAAGGAGGCACAGTCTGCTGTCATGTTAATGTAATCATTTGTTGTTAGTCTGTGGCGTTTCTTAAATGACACTGATAATGTCTCAAGCTTTACCTTTTGAATTTCTTCTATATCTCCCTCTATAATCCTCGTGCAGTTAACATTGCCAACAGGATCTTCTTTTGTTAGCTCTAGATGTTTCCGATTTAAGAAGTCTTGTTTCTGGTTAACTTTCAAAACGGAAATGATTACTAAAATAAGAGCTAGACCCAAGACAAGCCTGAAGAGCGAGTTGTGGCAAAACCGTAATTTCCTCTTCAGCATTTCAAATATCAGGAAGCTTTGCAGGGCTAAGTAACTTGCCCTCCACTCTGCTCATATCAGCTTCAATAACTTCAGAAAACAAACCAGCTTGTGTTCTCAGGAATTTGGTGAGTTTGTCAGGGACATGGAAGGAAAAATCCTAAAATAAAGTAAAATATGACTGTCATTCAAAGACTAAAAGGTTTCTTTAAAAAATTACATTGGTAACATGGTTTTTACATGATTATTTAGTGAGAGTAAAAAAGCGAATAGTTGAGCCAGAAACATTCTGTTGAAAGTTTGGAATTGACTAATAAAATTAGTGCATCTTTTTCTAGAAAAACCTTGGGAGAAGCAGACAGTTTTTGTAAGACACTATTTCACAGTACTAAGACTACAAACCCAGGTTCAGTAATAAAACAAAATTAAATGCAGTAGGTCAGATACAGTACTGAGAAGTTACATTAATTCACACTTCAGAGTTTGACAAGAATTTTTATACTCACTTCAACACTGACATAAATTTATTTACAATTAACTTACTATTTACTTCCTGGATTCTTGTCATGCTTTATCTTCTCACTGGGAAAGTAAACCCTGAAGCCTTTCAAGATTTTTCTCTGACATACAGGCTCTTCAACATCATGCAGATGAGCTTAGAAGTACCACCAAGAAAAAGCTGCTAAGACAGGGAGAAAGAAATTAACATAGCATAGCTCCTCAACTTTCAGACTCCTGAGTGGTGACTGAATTGCTTAAATACCTTTCTAAGGTAAAAGAGATAAAAAAAAAAAAAAAAAAAAAAAAAAGCAGCTTATTTGTATTGCGTCACTGCAAATGTAGAAATCTATACAGCACAGCAGTGTTGTGTTAATATCACAAACTCCTTTTATGATTCAGCAATTGCTTTTCTGTGGAAGTGTGCTGTCAGGCTAGGTTGCAGCAAAATTTCTAATTTGCCCATCTTATTTGTATCTTAATTTCACAGAACAATTTTACATCACACTTATTTGGTAGTCCTATTTCTGCTTATGCACCTTTTTTTTCTGTTTTAGGACTGTGAAAGGATCACTGTAGTTATGACGGCACCTTTATTAACTACTAACTCAAGCAGATAAACTGATCAAGAACAGGATATCCTTAAACAACTCACATGGCCACTCAAATGCCATTTGCACTCACAAATTCAGTGCAGGTTTGAATTTCAAATCAACAATTGCAAAAGCCAATACAGTTTATATAGAATGTCTTCCAAAATGCACAGCTCCTTTCCTTTTTGTGACTTTGAAGAAAAATAGTGCTTCTGAATAAATTTCTGAACAGCTCAAGGAACAATTCCTACCCAAGAAAAGTTTGGAAGATAATTTCTTTAAGAAGTGTGTCTGATGTCCACTTCTGTGTTTTGCTGTAGGCTGTTCAACACAAGATTTTTCTTCACCCCCTCCCCCGCACCTCACTGCTTTCATCTACCTGTCTTGATTTAACACCAGCCAGCAATTAAGTACCACAAAGCTTGCTCACTGACTCCTCCTCCCTCCCTGTGGTATGGGGAGGAGAACCAAAAAAAAAAAAAAAAAAAAAAAGAAACTCACAGGTTGAGACTGGTTTAATAACTAAAAATATAACAATAATAGTTATGAAAAGTAATATAATTTTAAAAAATATAAGATATTAATAAAACCCCAGAAGGACAAGTGATGCACAGTGCAGTTGCTCACCACCTGTTGACTGATGCCTGGGCAGCGATTCACCACTCCCAGCCAACTCCCCCCAGCCCCCCAGTTTATATACCGAGCATGAGGTACTGTGGTATGGAATATCATTTTGGCTAATTCAGGTCAGCTGTCCTAGACATGCTCCCTTACAGCTTCTTGTGCACCTCCTCACTGACAGCATAGGAAGTGCAAAGTTCCTATTTAGCAAGAATTAAAGCATCAGTGTGTTATCAGCATTATCCTCATTTTAAATTCAAAACATAATGCTGTACCAGTTACAAGTAAAAAAACCCAAACTCTATCCCAGACAAAACCAGACCACTACCCCACTATCAATTTTAGCTTTTAATTCTAATGTTGCCTCTTAATCTGCTACTTGAAAATCTCAGAACAGGTGCATGTAAGAAATGAAGGCCTGGCATCACAGTTTTTTTGTAGTAGTGCTGCCACTGGAATGAACCACACCCTGGGTCCACCACTACACCCACAACATTGCAAACTGACAGGAGGAATTGATCCACATTCAGTAGGTGGGGGAAAGGTGTGGATCACTGCACCAATAGCACAGCTATAAGGATCCAGGGTATTTTAAAGAAGTACTATAACCAAGTATTTAGTAATTCAATCCACCAGCAAGCAGAGACCACAAACTATTTGTGACTAACAGCATTGTATAAATATCTTATTTACTATAAAGTGTACTTTCTTTTCGGAGTTGCACCTGTAATTATTTTATCCCACATTTCTAATTTATCTTAGGAAGGCAGACATTTGTCACAAGTCTGGTATAGGTGCATGGTGAAGTCAAACTGGTAAAACTAACATTTTAACTCTTAAGTAAGTAGCCAGGTGAACTACTGTGCAACTGCAATTGAAAACACAGGGAGGTACTTTGAATTAAAAAAAAAACAAAAAAAAGGGAACTCAGAATGTCCTTCGAATACACTTATATTTGTGAAGCTTTAGCTGACAGAAGTTGGAATCTTCATTTCTTTAGGACCAGAGTTAGCATGACCATTTTATCCTATTCTCAGTTTTTATAGGAGCAGTAGCATTGGAGTAACACACTCTTCTAGATTATTTCCATCTTCTCCCTGCTTTTTACAATGCAGAGAGAGCCTTAATCAAAAGCTACCATTGCAGTCTTCATCTTCTACAACTTCCAAAGAACACAGCATGCTAAAACAAACCTTCTTGCTCCTGTTTTAGAATAAAACTTAGTTTAAAGCAGAATAAATAATTTCCTTCAGAAAGGCCTTGTTTACCCAGCTGGGTGCAACTCTGCTATTGTTTTGAGCTCAGAATAATCAGACCCTGAATTTCCATTATACCAGAATGAGAGATATGCAAACATTTACATGTTAACGTGGTTCTTATCTTTAGGTGGAGGTTTCTCACAGACACCCTGTTTCCTCTGAACAGTCTTAACATCAAAAGTTGCTACTCATTTATGCTTACAATTCCTATGTTAAAAAGTCATAAAATTTTATCATATCCCATTCTTCACAAAAGCTGACCTTTACAGTATAAAGATTTGGTACATAATACTATACCTGGCTTTGATGAGCCTAGCGTACTCTTTAATAGAGCTTCAGACTGGATTCAGTAAAGCTCTTAACATCTTTTTCTCAAGCTCTGCATAGCATTAGTGTGCACACTACAGAATGCAGTGTCAGAGGTAGCACTTTGCACTATGGGAGAGCAGTAGGGAGTTTTGCACAGGCATAGACTGCTGCAGCCTTGGTCGTGCTTTCAGTGAAATTTAGTTGCACATTTATGTGCTTGACCCTTTTACTTTCTGAACTGCCTCACCCTTAAGTCTGAGACTGTATTTCTGATGCAGTAGTCACTAAGAGGAAATTTATAGCAGTTGTTCATATTTGGGAGTTAGTAAAAAGGTCAACTTACCTGCCAATTTCCTCTTTCTTGACAAAATTATTCTTCATTATTGAATACAAACTGTATGGTATGACTAAAGACAGACCCAAGATAATTACAGCTTGATTTCTATGAAACACTAGTGTTCTCCATTTTAAATAGACCTTAAGCAAGGAAGAATTACTATACGTATTTTAAATCTCCATTTCTGGCATTTCTGCGTCACAGGTAAAATCATTTGGATCATCTTCCCCTTAGGTTACTCATCTGTGAAACAAGTATTCATTACCTGGCAATAACAGACTACATGGATAATTACGCCAAAGGAGCTGAAAAGGAATAACCTTTATCAAAGAAAGGTTGTGGCCAAAGACATGAGGGAGCAGTAACCTCTGAGCCCAGTTCAGCATGTGATTTTAGATGTTTTGCTTCACCCATCCTTAAAAACAAACAGAAAATTCCACAAGAAACCTAAGTCTTCAGAGAAGAAAAAAAAAAACAAACAAAAAAACAACAAACCAACAAATAAAACACTTTTAAAGATTATACCACAGGCTAGAGGGAGACCAAAGTTCACATGGAGGTTTCATACCAACAGGCTGGACTTGAACTACAACATGTTTATGCAATGCCATTACTAATGCTATTAGCCAGGGCCCTTATGTCCACACCACTGGTTAGGACCACTGGGGCTGGTCCTAAGAAAAGGTAATGTTTGTGAGAGTGCAGACCCAGCATACTGCTGCTACACCAGCCCTGACAAAGGGCACATGCCTCAGCCTAGCTGAGGAAACACAGAAGCCAGCCCTTGACCACCAGTACAGCAGACTTCATTGTTTGCAACAGCATGGTGTGAATCGTCAGATAACAAAGTCTGCTGTTAGAAGGAGAAGCCCTGCACCTGTCTCTGCTGACCATACACTGGGCTGGAAGAGATATGACAGCAAATCCAACCAGCCAGCCTCTGAGTAGCTTTCTGTGGTCAGCTCTCACATCCACCAGCCGGGCCCCCGGGACGCTAATTGGCCTTCACAGCTCCAACCAGCCCTCCCGAGGTTACCCATGGCCCCACTTCAGCATCCCAGGGCTCTCAGCCCCTGCCCCAGTCATGCCACAGCAGTACTGGTCTCCAGCCCCTACAGCCTGGCCATGGGTCTTGACAAGCTGGGCCCAATTCCCAGCTTAGCCTCAACCTGTCCCTGTCTCCAGGAAGATGACCAATGACAGGGCTGCTCCCTTTCCCCCAAGCTGCCCTGCTCTAGCTGGAGTGCTGGGACAGGCCTGGCTGTCAGTCCCTAACCTGCCAGACCCACCATGGAAATCTCTACTCACACATTCCAGTCCAGCAGCCCCAAGCTCTGGGTTTCATTCTCTTGTTTGGACTGAAAGGACTGAGAGTGAGAGATGTGCGGTTTCTTTAATAAGGTTAAAGGTAATGACAGCCTCTGATCAGTGTTACACTAGTGGTACCACTCTGAGGATATCCATTTTGCTTGAATTACAGAGTAATGACTGGGAAAGCAGGACTCAGTTTTCTGGCATTGCAGGCCTCCTTCGTGCCAGTTCACATAATAGTCATCACTCTATTCTATGTGAGATGGTTTAGAGAGCAGAGTGAAACCATAAGCTAAAAATATTATTTTTTATTTAAGCAATTACATTTTTACACTAAGTGTAAACTTTTCCTTGGAAAAAGCAGTTAGGGCTTGCTGTAAAATGGTTAAATGACCCATCTCATGTTAAGATGAAAATTATTAGGTGTTGGTGGCACAGGAAGTAAAAAAATCCGGTGCCTTTTGATTTTGGCACTTCAGTCTTTTCCCACATCAACAAAAAAACCGTTGAGGCAAGATGTTAAACACTGGTTCAGCATCCAAAAGGTAGCATATAACCTCCAAAAAACAGCATGGGCCCCTATCAGCACAAGAAGTTGAGAAGGGGATAGGGTAAAAGTAATTACTTCAGGATACTTCAGCAGCCTGTAAATCTTGTGGAAGACTGATAGAAAGACAGGAAAGAGCTTAGTTAAGTAGCATCCTGGAGGTTGTCAATAGGTCAAAACCAGTTTTAACAAGAGCAAGGAATATCTGACAGGTCTTGCATGCTTAGCTGCAATGTTCTGGTATCATAACTCCCCCACCCTTGTGGGTTGATGAATTAATGTGCATCCAGCTTGTCCATTCCTTTTACCTTCTTTTCTGCTCCCTCTAACAAATACCAGAGGGATATGATATTTCCTCTCTTTTAGTTGCTTTGGTGACTTTCACCATGCAGCTACAGTGGGGAGGACACAACATGATTACACAGACCTCTATTGTATGTTCACAGTCACATTAGCTTTTCTCAAAACTTCACAAGCAGCATTTGAAAACTCCCTGGCAGCTGCACTGATATTCTACATCCATTCACAACAACCTGAGTTTTTTGGTTTTTTTTGCAGAAATGTACTGAAGAAAAGACAAGTGGAAAATGTGGTGTGGAGTACACCCACCTCTGATGTGTCAGCTGGGATAGGCCAGGACATAAGAAATGGTACTGATGGGTGGGGAGAGTCAGAACTGACTTAACTTCTAGCTTTTCTTGCTTTGGAGGGAAAGAACATACAAGGAAACGTCAGCTACCCTTGAGACTAGTGAGCAAGTGTTGATTAGATCCTGACTGTTCTTTCTCCTAGTCACAAATTTTACTTGAGAGACAAAAAACTTCAACACTTCTGAAGAAGGTCCTCTACTGAAGGTAGATTCACTGGGAAGTTCTTCAGTTTCACCAGGACACAGCCAAGATGCTTCAAAGCATACAAGTCCTGCAAGCAGTTATTACAATGATCCTGCTTCTATTCAGGTTCAGTTATGCAGAATATTCGTTCTGATAAGGAAGTGATTTTTAAAGGCATAAGCAGCTTCCATAAACACAAAAATGCATAAACACAAAGACAGAAAGCACAGTCACAGGGTTATCTACAGAGATCTGCCAGACACAGAGTGGAGTCACATTTACTCAGCATTTCCATGATACCAAAGCAGCCTTATCTTGAAAGCTGCTATGCCTGCAACTGATTGGAAGTACTTGTGTTTATTCAGTTAGATAGGCTTGTCTTACTAAAAATAAGAACTGGTCATAAACTGAGTTTGGATTATTATTAAAATTCATGGGATTAATACTAGAAGTCATGCAGCAGTTGGCATCAGGGTTTCAGTGGGTGCTAGTCTGCTCATTGACAACACGCTGCAAGAGCAGTGCTTCTCCTTCGGAGCTTATTTAAAAGAAAAAACTTTTTTTTTTCTTTAAATCTCCTTTTTATAATAACACATTCCTAGTACCTTGTTAGCTTAGAAGGCAGCTTTAAACAAAATTCCACAAAAGACAAGTACTGCTACAACTATTACTACAAAGGGATTAAATACTCAGAGTAGCTAAAAACAAACAAACAAACAAACAAACAAAAAACCACCAAAAACCAAACCCAAAAGATTCAAATCCTTGGATTATTTGGAGATTTGATCTTCTAGTGTCAGGAATCTGACACACTAAAATCTTTCTCTTTTAAAAAACGAGTCAAACCCACATTTTACTGAGTAAAATGGCATTGAAAAAATAGTCTTTCTAGTACTCACTTGTACTACTGTCTCCATTAAGTCTTCCCCAGAACAGTTCAAAGCCTGATTCCCATTTGCATTCACAGAATCATAGAAACATTTTGGTTGGAAGAGACCTTTAAGATTATTAAGTCCAACCACTAACCCATCGATGCCACATCACCACTAAAAAATATCCCTCCTTACAGGTCCCAATGGGCAGAGCTGTAACAGCAAGAAATGTCCAGTAAGGAGAGTAAAACCATTATGGCAGAGTTATTCAATGACCAGTTCCTACCTTGAGAAGTCTGTGACTCTCACTACCAATGAAAAGATAAGTTTTACCTCAAGGTGACCAACACTGAAACTACACTCACAAATCCCAAAACAACCCCATAAAATCCTTAAAGTAACATTGTGCAATTTAACATCTGGTACAACCACCTGGTGTTCACCAAGACAATTTGTATACGTGGGCTACTTCGAAATAAAAAATGCGTAACTATTTTTTTCACATTATTCTAAATCAGGAACCATAATTTTGCCAGGAACAGAGCAGTCACTGTAATCCTCACACCCAGCTACAGAGTTGTGCTAATTACTGCCTTCTGACAATTCTGTGTTTCAGAACGGGACACACTGGCAGACAGCTACAGAAAAGGTAGTATCTATTTAGCCACAACTAAATCTCATGGGGGGAAGGAAAAGGCTATCATGTTTTTTTAAGTACTTGGATCCCTTCTCAAGCACACTATTTAAAATACTATTCTGAGGAGACTTCCTTTAGCCCTGTGCAGAAGATAGCATTTGAATGGCGTGTCTACAGTTAACACTTCATCAGTGAGCTAATGGGCAAATAGTACAATCATCAATAACCTCTGAAAAGAACAGATGTCTCTTGTAAGTTACAGGACTAACTTATTTACAGGATGCTTACAAGAAAAAGTTTAACTCTATTGTGCAAGTAAATAAATTATCCTTCCTCCTACATCTCCAACTACAACTTAAGAGGTACTATATTTTTTTTCTGGGTTTTTTTGGTTGGTTTTTTTTTTGTTGTTGTTGTTTGGATTTTTTTTTTTTTACTGTTCACTTCAGGCAAGTTGAGTTTAATCTGACATGCAAGACAACTGCATATAAAAATACACCTCAAAAATACAACTTATTATTGTCTAAGGAGCAGATACCTGGAAATTAAGTTCCGTTGCAAAATACACAAAGAGGCAGACAAAAAGAAAAAAAAATTATAGTGCTGTATATATAATCATCAGTGGGTAATTTTCACTGTCATTACAGAAATTTTATACTGGGTGAGAACTGCCACCTCTTATTCCCTTCCTTACAGATTTTTTTCAGTAGGAAGATTGCCTAATCCTTCCATTTCTCAAAAAGATAAACAAAAGACAGCTTTAAAATCTAATAAAAACCAATATGCATTTTGATGATGGGAGAATCCACACTTGGGAACACTTTGGTAACACAGTTACCAAACACAGTTTGTTATAATTTACAATGTTCTTGTCTGGTGTGAGCAAACACCTTATCACTGTTTTCTGAGATGTGATGAGGTTTCTGTTTGTTTTATTAAGCTTCTCTACTAGCACCATAATTATTCAGCATACAATAATGCTTCACAGTGCAAGAATTTGTTTCCCTAAGGTTATGAAGTAAACATAATAGCACAAGTTATTTTAGTCATACCGGTTGGCCTTTCTGCATTCCTTTGGAATTACCTTTTTTTCACCTTTTCTAAGACAGAATTCTTCGTTCACAGTTAAGTTTTTTCTGGTTTCAGAATCTTATGAACCAAAGTAAGATCAGACAACTTTTGGATTATATTGGAATTCAAAGGAAAGCGAGAAGATTATTAGAAAAACATAATTAAATCTTATCATAAAACTAGCAGTGGGATGGCCACTGCAGCAACAAACTTGAAGAGCAGGATTTTGCTCAGTAAATCACCACATTCACAGCACAGCAGACTGTAAATTTTCATCTTGTATGTTCTACAATTCATGTCACTTAAGTTTGGAAAAAAGATAACAGAATTGGCAAAAGTGTATATATCTCTTTTAAAGCAACTTTTGTCTCTTCTGGCTTTAGGAAAGAAGTATTACTCCAGACAATTCAGATTTACAGGAAACAGATGATGCTGATAAATGATGTTTACTATAGGCAGAGTAGAGAATCACTGAAGAGAGAGAAAATAAAAGTAGTCTTTCCTTTTGTATACACCTACTTTCAAAAGCAGCTTATCACTGTAACTAAACTATGACCTACAAATACTGTGTTATTTTTCACAAGAATTTTCAAGTTGAATTCGACAGACTGAAATGCTGAATTCATCCCTCTTACTACTAAATGGTCTGTCAATCTTGCCAGCTCTGAGGTTGCCCACCTCATATTCCCTCCTGCTGCCACTCCTCCACTTTCTCATAAAGAAATCTATTTTTCTGAGCAACGCTGAAAGGAGGCAAAGTGCCAGAGCATAACTGAGCCTCCTGACAGGCTTCTGAGTTCTCCCACCTAATTTAGGTCAGAAAAAAACTATTTACAACCTTCTAAAAAGCTCTGCTGTTCCAAAAAAAAAAAAAAAAAAAAAGAGGAGGTTTCTTAGGCATTTTCCTCACTTCTATCCTCACTTTACAAGTTTAACAGAGAACAAAACGACATAGTAGGACTGCAACACCCCAGAAGCATCAGATATGCCCTGGACACTGTGCTCCATAACAGATTTACAGATTTCAAAGCAACCCAGCACCCCCAAGGTGAATAGCCTACTCTGTGCTCTCTCTCCTGCATGTACTCTTGTGGGAAAAGAAGGAGGCGAAGACGATGAGGAGGAAAAAAAAAAAAAAAGAAAAAAAAAGAAAGAAGAGAAAAGGAAACAAG
>JANHGL010003603.1:0-23960 GCA_024611195.1 Ceyx melanurus | reverse complement strand
GGTAACCCAGGCACCACCCCTTCCAACTGCAGGAGAAAAATTAACTCTCACCTGCCTTCAGGAAACAAATAGTGAGCTTCATGGTACCCTGAAGAAGCCACAGAACATTATGCAGCAGGGAGAACAGGCACCTAGTTCTGGGGACCTAGTGGGAATGCAGTGACTGAGAGACTCAGCTTTCCTCAGAACAAAGCAGAACACTGTGTAGATTTCCCCTTGTTTTTAAGTAGCTGTGTTGAATGTAATTATTCCCAGAGCAGTAGAAAATGTACATTCTGAAACCCAACAGTAAATCCAATCACAAGATCGAGGCTCTAATTCTGTGACCTCACTGTGCTCGGTCCATCTCATGAATCTCAGAACTGGGTACAGAGGAAGGAGGAATAAAAAAGGGGTGGAAAAAAAGAAATTTATGGAACTGTTTAGGGGGTGAAGTTAATGAAACTTTTGGCCCTTTTGAAGTTGGAGTATTCCCAGTGTCTCATTTGCCATTTTAAACACAGGCAAATCTAAGGCTGGTCTGATTTCAACATATTATCAAGCTATTGCCTCCACTTGGCCTTATGCTTAAGTTAAATTATGCTTAAGTGAAATTATGCTTTTAGTTAAAGTATGGTTTTGACCAAATTATTATTATTTATATTACAATATATACTTGAAAGAGAGACAGAAAGCCACCCTACCACCATGACAGTAGGGAACTTAAGTCTGACTTCAGATCTTCAGGCTTTTCATAGCAAGTCTGCTAAGTTTATAATGTTTAGTTAAAAAAATATCCCTGAAACTGCAGCTTGACCCCTTACAGTCAGAATGCCTTTGCTTCTTTAGTTATTACTCCAGCAGAAAAGCTTTAGTATAGCAGACAATCCACTTTGGTAGTTACTAGATTTGCTAACAGAAAGGCAAGTTTAGTTCAGCAAGCTCTAAAAGAGCTCAGCCTGTTCCATGACAATATCACCAGGTTAACATACTATAACTGAAGCCAATTGAGATTCTCTTCACCCTAAATAGTATCAATAGAAGTCTTTTACTTGAGCTTAGCAACACTCACAGACCAGACTAACACCTACCAGCAAGTAACGAATCCTAACAGGCTGAACCCAGATTCCTTAAATACTCATTCAGCTCTTTTGTAGATGGTAAGCACAGTCAGGGGAGTAGGGTGGAGTAGGACAAGGAAGGGCTGGGCTTGCCCTACCTTTTCTGCCATTCTTCAGTGTGGTCCAAGTCAATGGCTCTCTCTGAGGGTATGTTCTTGTGAGGGTATGCACTTGTGTTCCAGCCAGTTGGTTTTCAGTCCCTCTGCTCTGACTGCCTCACATCTGGAGGTCCGTGTGGGTGTGCTCTCTTGGCTGTTAGCTCTGAGACTTGTCGGGGCATAGAAGGAATTATCTCTGTGTAAAATAAACTTTTAAGTATGACCTAACTTAAGTGCCTACCTGCAGGGGAGACTGCACGGTTGACCATGAAAAAGACAAAAAAAGGAAAAGAGACACCAAACTCCTGCCTCATTTATTGGGCTTCTTCCTCAGCTGAGGCTCTCAAATCTCTTTACTATGGAGATCCAGAGGCTGAAATCTCAGCAGTGAAGCAGGGCGGTAGGAAAAGACTGAGCTAACACTTTTCAGAAGATCAAGTAGTGAAGCCTGAGGAAATTAGGTATCAGAAGTGGGGTATTGAGCCTAGAAATGTAATCAAAGACTAGGGGAGTCTGGTGAACATTTGGGTCAGCAGTACAAGGGTAGAGTGAAGCTGGAGAGTCCTTGAGAATCTGAGCTAAACACCAGGTTCTGCCAGACCAAACTGATGAGCAGTGTCTGCTGAGCAGCTGAGGAGTTACCAACTGACTCTTTCCTCCAGAGACAGCTTGAACAAGAGTGAGCTGCAGTAGCTCTTTCTTCATTGTGAAGCTATCTGGTCAAAAATCCATTATGCATCAGGATTTCTACTTCACTTTAGTACCAGGTGCATCAATCCTCTGCACAGCCACTGACACAGCCCTTACACCACCATGTTACTGGGAGGCAAAATCAAAGAGCAGGGAGTGCTCAGGATTGGAAAAGCAGCAAGGCTCACATTCCCCAAATACCAATATGTAATTGACAGTATGTGCATTACTGTCTTTCTTTAAGAACATAAATATACAATGAGGATTTCCACTGAGAGGCCATATTTTTCTTTATTTAGGAAACAAGTAAGTTGAATTCTGCTGGAATCTTTCCATACAGTGGATGCTCCAGGAGCTGACAGTACACAGGCTTCTTGGAAGTGCCACGTTCAGAGCAAATGAACATGGCTGTTAAAAGCCAGTTTTGAGACAACTCTCTCACAGACACAAGGTATTGGCTGTGAAAAGGAACATGGGACACGAGGCATCGCGTGACATCAGACAGCACTTTGCTCTTTCTTTGCCCTTCTTCAAGAACTAACTCACCCTTAGGCAAAGGAGTGCATACAAGATGTACAAGAAAAAGATTAAAAGAGACTTCTTTATCACTGCAGTCTGTGGCATGGACACTCTCGGAGTTTGACATGTTTGTTGTTTGTGTTTTTTTTTAAAAGGATCTGGTTTTATTCTGGCTGAGGTGTTACAGCTCAGAGAACAACCTCACCATCTACAGGAAATCTCTTGAAAATTAGAAGTAAACACAGCTATTTGCTAGGCTGTTTTACTGAACAAACACTGCCAGCTGCACTAAGAGCGTTTTACCAGACACTTGTCAGTTTGTGAACCCCACAGTTCATAAAGACACAGGGAAATCCAACTGCAGAGTGACGTGAGCAGGGGGAGGTTGTCAGAGTTTCTTCCCCCTTGCAGCAGATTCCCACCTGCTGTAAACTTCTGTTTGTGTATTTAAGTACAGCTGTGGTGACCTACAAGACAGGTTCTTCCCTAGACATATACAGCTTGCCCATAGTCCAAATCAATGTGTTAGTAACTTCCGTATAGAATATTAAAGCCCAAGGTTTATCTCCCACTGTCCTTCACATGATGCTCTGCCTCTTCACATTCACGTTGTACGCTGAGGAACTCGAACAGCCTCGGCCAAAATCAATAAAAATGCCTTCAGAATCTGAGTCTATCGACTCCAAAATCTGATCCACTATGTTCTCAGGGCTGGAAGAGGGAACTGGAATCAAGGAAGGGTCCCTGGCCAGCTCAAAAGACCTATGTGGGTCATCCATTGAGTGAAAGAGTCCTTTCTGTGGCTCAACTGAGCCAATTTTGCTAGAGCACTGCACTGACCCGGTGCTGGACCTCTCCTGGTCTCCCGACAGAGAGCTCTTGGCGGCCGTCACGGAGCTCTTGGAACCATTGTCCATGATGGTGGTGAGGTTGGAGTACCCCTGGAGCTCCAGGCAGGAGGTCATTTCTGAAACGGAGTGCCTTCGGATGCCCGCCCCGTTGGCAGCCATGCCCTCGGTCTCGTACTCGGCCACGGGCGTCAGCAGGGGGTTGTTGTAGCTTTTGGAGCGCACCACGGGGTTCTTGGCCAGGAGCTCACCTGATTTGGACCTCCTGCAGAACCGCTTCTCTGTGAACACAGAAAGACCCAGCGTAACACCCACGGAGCCTCCTACTTTCATGGTACTAATAACCACGAGTGTTCAAAAGAAAAGCCAAGGGCTGAGTACTCAGGAGCTTTTCTCAAATGACATTTATAAATGTCAACTCAGGCTAGAGTGCTCCCCCCAGCAGATAGATCAAAACAACCATAATGAAAACTTTTTTGAAGACCTCAGTGCTTAGACTCACTTCTTGCTCAAAAAAAAGAGAAGTGTTGTGAATAACAGATCTCACTTTTGAAGCCTCTTTCCTGCTACCCTCACTTTGCCATCCCCATGAAAGGGGCACTGCCGGAGAAGTCACGCTCTGGAAGTCAACCACAACCACTGCATATAAATACTCTGCTTTAAAAGAGGATGCTGTTAGATATTCCCCTACAAACAACACAATTTCCTTTACAAATTCCAGTCTCTTATGAATTTATGGGTAATTGATCTGGCAAACAGAAAAGGTTCCCTGGGGCTGCTCTGCCATAGGATCTCTGGCTTTCTGGTCAAGGTTTGGCTGAAAGGGAACGCTGAGTGTGCTGGCCAGACAGATGAGGAAGGAGTTCACTGGGGATTACCAGTCTATAGAATCATAGAAATGTCTAGATTGGAAAAGACCTCTATGATCATCTAGTCCAATTCAACTGTCTAGTTCCAGGGACAATATGCCACAGCTTTAAATCATGCTGCCAAAATAGATGGACAGAAGTAGATGCCTTAGTTTAAATGCAGCAGAGACTTAGGCACTCAGCTCCCCTGGACCCAGTTTAATTTGCTATAGGGTGACCTATCCAGGGGTACTCCTATAGATCTACACCCCTGATCATAGCAAGGGGAAGAGCCCAGTCCACCAAAACCTTCCTGTCTTCTGCAGCCACAGAATAGAACATTTCTAACAACCCATTTCACTGGAAGTTTTATTTTCCTTGGGTGCATTCTTTCTGTCCTGCTATTCAAAAGCTTGTATTCAGAAAACATCTATTTTGAGCACCATTTAAACACTCATGGCCTTTTAATGGCAAGCAGGGAGCACAAATCATCCTGAACCATTTTCCATAAATAACTGGCCTCTGTTTATTCACATAAAGCTGATTTGCTGCTTAAGCACCTACTGCAATACAACTATTTTTCCATTCAGCTTCAAGGGAAAAACAACTACCTTATTGACCATTTCTGACAAGAAACAGATTAAATTGACTGTATAGAAAACACACAATTGAACCTACTTTCCCGTGTTTTTTCTATTCCAGCAAGTCATTAAGGTAGTTACACTAAAATACTGAGGTACTACCACATTTTCCTTTTGATTTATGCTGGTAGTATTCCCTTAGTGTTTTCTACAGATTGAATTACTACATGGGATATTCAAAAGACCGAATCTTGGCCAAATCTTGCCTTCACAGAAGTAACTGAATGCTTCAGAGCTCAAAGAATCACAGAAAATAAATCAGAAGGGACTCAAGAACGTCTGTCATTCAGCCTGTGCCACCAGACAGAACAACATAAACCCTGGTTTATGTGACATTAGTGTTTTCCTCCCATATAATTAGAAATTCCCCCATGTGTCATCCTCTCTATTTTTCATATCTCCAGTGAGATAGAGAATAGCTTATTACCTTTCATCCTACAGAAAGCATTTATGTGTTTGAAGGCTTATTGATTAGTCTTCTCCAAGCCAAATTCCTACTCTCTTCCCTGCTCTAAACAGACTTGTGGGATCTTTGTGCACTTGTCAACAGCCACTGCTCAGCACCCGTAGAAATTGCTCCTTGCTTCTTCCTCTCGCTGTCCAGTCAAAGCTCTCTGACTAGAAGGCAGAATGGCAATGCTACATACCCTTGAGACTCGCATTTATTATTGACAGCTCTCATGATCTGTTCTCATCTTCTGCCACTAGCAACTTTCCCTGTGACTTTGCACAAAGAACATGGTCTGAGGAAAGGAGCCTGACTGCAGAGCATCAGCACTGGGGGTCTCCTGTCGGGTGGGTCCTGTCCTCGTGTGGGCCAAGGCTTTGGGGAAGGCCTCTGTGCTCTGATGTTCTTACCCAGGATACAGGCAGAGTGCATGAAGGGTCCGTCACTGGAGTACAGGCCGTACGTGCCCAGGTAAGGAGAAACCACCCTCTGGAGGAGGGACTCCAGTTTCAAATAATCTTCAGTCACACCTTTGGACTCGTGAACCCCCTGAAAGAGAAAAAATGCCCAAGATGAGCACTGTACCCCCAGCAGAGTGCAAAGGCACTCGAGGAGGATGAGGACTGTGATGACAATTAAACACATCCATGGACGTTTTGCTACTGCAATCTTAGATGGACTTTCCTGTGTGCTAGATGGACTTTTCCTTGTGCTAGATTACATTAGATTATAGATTATACTATATGGTCCTACTCTGGCAGGGGGGCTGGACTGGAAGATCTCCAGGGTCCCTTCCAACCCCTGACATCCTGTGATCCCTGAATGAACTACCACCAAGGGCTGCACTAGAGGCTGGTGCCACAAGGTGTCACTGCCACGCAGGCAATACCAACAGAGTTCAGAAAAAGGTGAAACTGCTCAGAAAGTTCTTCCAGGATATTTTCAACAAGAAATATTTACAGTGAAGAGGCTTGTATCTCTTTTCCTTACCCCCTCCCTGCCATTATCCAGGCAAAAGTCCCATTATAACAAGCATGGCAAAATTCACCTATAGGCAAAATTATTTTTGCCCTGAGCTGTTAACTCTGCACTTCCACCCACAAATGAGCTCATTGGGCCGCAGAGGTGACAGGAAAGCTTTCACTACAGCTGCAGTGTGCATGCTGCTGCCTTCTCTGAGCACAGCCAGGTATACTCATGGGTGGGACTCCCCTTTTTTCACTTTTTAGTGTGTGGCCATACGTTTGACACAACTAATTGCAAAATTGAGATCCTTAAATGTCACACTCCACAAGAAGATTGCTTGAACTTCGCAGAATTCCAGATTTCATAATATGTCCCTGAAATACTGTAAAAGGAAACATGTTGGGTCGAAAGCCTCCAGAGAGCAATGTGCAGCTCAAATGAGTGAAATTGCAACACCTCCTTCAGCATGAGAAAGGATTCTGATGGTCAGGATGTATTCACAGCTCAGTGTGATTCACCAGCCAATGTCAATGGGTAACTATCAGCCTGTCTGAATGGCTTAACTTCACCCCTCAGCTGCTGTGCTGCCTGAATGCTGCCTGGCATTCCCCGAGAAAAACTTACGAATGGAAAATAAATAACGGCCAACAGGGAAGGGACAGAATTTGGATTCCAGTTCAGCAGGTTTTAAATAATGAATAACAATCATTGGAGATATGCTATGTCCTGTAAAACACTGGAAGAGTCACAAATATGAGCACCAAGGCACAGGCAGCCAATTACACCAATTACCACCTGGAAAAGGTGCTGATCACACCCTCAGGCTGTGGCTGCTGCTTCAAATAAGTATTTTCCTCTTAGTTCGGCAACTCATGGTTCTTGTATTTACTGCCTGATGCCTTACGAGATTGATACGTCACTATATTGTCACTATATTGTCACTATATTGTCACTGTATTGTCTAGGTGACCCTGCTCTGGCAGGGGTTTGGACTGGATGATCTTTCGAGGTCCCTTCCAGCCTCTTACGTTCTATGATTCTATGATACAGCAATAAAGCAAAGGTCATATCTAGCAGGCTGGCTGCTTAGCTTGCCGGAAGCTACACAGTAATTTGGAGGAAAAAAAGAAAACTGGGGAGCATTATCAGTAAAACAGAGACTCTACCTTTGCCTTTAATGTGGTATTTGCTCTGCAGACATGCAAAAATTTACTTTAAAAGATAACCATGACCTTTCACAAGCCAAATTTCATTTTAGTATGAGAGTTTCATGCTTCTCTGCAAATGTGAGATGTATCTATTTAATTCCTTTCCAATGCCTTGCCTGACCTATTCATTTCTCAACTGGGGGCCAAAATAGCTCAGCATCAGGATGGTAGTTGGGAGTACCTTAGTACTTCTTCAAGTGTCACCGCTGGATCAACTCCTCATCTTGGGATCATCACATTGTTGTAACATGCAACAAAAGTCACCTCATTATCTTTGGAAGAATGATAATGTAGTATTATGACAAGAATCTGCCCTCTCAAGGCATGGATAGTGGGGACCCAAGTCCTGAATATATAAACACTACTGCAAATGGAAAAGGTCTATACTTGGCATCAAAAGCACTGATATATTTCTGCATGTAAGGTCCCTCACCTCAGTAGAATGTCATGAAACCATTTAGAAGCAAAGAACTGTATATAGCAGTTCAAAAGCACTTAAAAGTCCCTAGGCTCTGCTGGTTTTGGTATGTGACTGTCCACATTCCCAGAAAGGCCACACACCCTAAAGGTTACTGAGGTAGCTACTTTATGAATGTACAGCCCCACCTGCTGAATGGCAGCACTTGCCACGTGTTTCCCCCACTGCTGTTCTTCTGTGGTTGGAACAAAACCTTCCTTGTGTTTGGGAACAAAAGCCCACAAGTCAAAACCCTAAGTCATTGCAGTGAGAACAGACTCACCAAACTGCTCACATTTCCATTCCTGTTAATTCTCTAAGTTAACCACAAACTCGTGATGAGTTTTCTAATGGCACAAGGGCTTCTTATGAAAGCACAGAGCAAATCACTTCATCTTCTGGCACTGCAGACAAACAGGTATGTCCAGAAGCACAGCTGCAGTGTTCGTAACCCCACGTGAAGCCTAAGATTCTTTTCTCAATATATAGGACTTTTCTAAGCCTCCAGGTGGTCCTAAAGCAGAGGCCACTCCAGACAGGCACTTTAGCCTTGAGGAGTCCTCCTCAAACACAACCTTAGAACCTCCCTGTGGCTAGTCTTGGTTACTTTAACCTTCTACAGGCTGTACAATGAAACTGGATCACTTTTATCCAAAGAACATTTGATTGAAGGAGCTGGGACTGTTTAGTATGAAGAAGAGGAGGCTGAGTGGAGACCTCATCACTCTCTATAACCACGTGAAAGGACAATGGAGAGAGGCTGGTGCTGGTCTCTTCTCACAGGGTATTAGTGATGGAACAAGAGGGGATGGATTCCAGCTGCACCAGGGATTGGTCAGACTGGGCATTAGGGAAAAAACTTTTTCAATGCAAGAGTAGCCAGAACCTGGAACAGGCTGCCCAGGGTTGAGTCACCAGCCCTGGGGGTGTTTAAGGGTCATTTGGATGTGGTTTTGAGGGCCATGGTTTAGGGGTGAACATTGCAGAGTAGGGTTAATGGTTGGACTGGCTGATCCCAAGGGTCTTTTCCAACCTGAATGATTCTGTGAGTTTTGACAAAAAATACTATTATCAACATAAAATAGTACTATTATCAGTACTGTGTCTGTCTTGAAATCTTGCAAATTGGTTTGTTACATGGAGAGAAAAATAATTTTCCCCAACAATCCAGCAATCCATGGCCCTCTTAATGGCAGACAAGGCACCAGACCAGAGAACTGAACACATAAATCACAACACTTGGAGATAAAAGAGATCCAGCTAAAGCTGTAGGGTCTCTGGCTACCAGACACACCTCATGGGGATAGCTCAGGCATGCCAAGAGGCTAGAAGTAAACCTAGCTGTTGGCTCTTGGTTTTGCTGGTAGCTTTCCTTAATGCTTGGCTTGTGTTATTCCCCTTTGGTACCTTAGCTGAATCTCCACATGGCCACCACTCTCTCAACTCTACCATGTTACCTCTTTGCTTCGTCCCCTTGACATCTGCTGCTTCATGATACCTCACACCCCTCCTGAACTCCTCCTTCAAGCCCCATTCAAGCCCCCTGCCATCTGCTGAGCTCCTCTGCTGTATGAGTCTCCCTGCATCCACCTTTACCATATAGACAGTTCAGTTCCACATGGACAATTGCAAATTGCCCCAGACAATTCCTCACTCACCTGTATCCTATCTGGAAACGATCATAAACCAGAACTAAACACCAACCTGCTTCTGAATGATCAGCAATAACTTGTTTTCACAGGTCTTCTACTGTTTCCAGCTCTCACTAACAGCACCCACCACTAGCCAAACAACCAGAGACAACAGCATTGCTCAGCTGCTTTTCAATTCCCTCTTCAGCACTAAGCATTATAAGACCATATTCCTATTAAAAGATATCTCCAGTGTCAGTGTTCCCTGACGGAACGGTGGGAACCACACTGTAAGCACCTGCAACTGTAAATGTGCCTGAAGCATATGCTGGTCATTGATTAAATTGGGTAGCCCTCAACCTGAGATTTAATGCCTCAGCTGATCAGCATGAGTAAGTAGTGGTGCAGAAGGCTGCCTTCTGTTGCAACTGACAAACGGATGGGTAACTTTTAAATGAGATACAGAATAAAATAAACCATAAAGAACATATTTTTTTCCCCAGGTCAGGGTGGACAAAGGAAGCAGGCCTTTGGAGGTCACAACTCAAGTCTCTACTTCTCCAAGCTCAAAAGCCCCAGCTCCCTCAGCCTTTTCTCAGCAGGAAGATGTTTCACTCTCTCCAGTATCTCTGTGGCTCTGCATTGGACTCCCTCCAGCAGTTCTATGTCCTTCCTGAACTGAGAGGCCCAGAACTGGACACAACATTCCAGATGCAGCCTCACCAGGGGAGACCAGAGGGGGAGGAGAACCTCTCAGGAAATAAAGGAGAAAAAGCCAGACTTCCAGATTATTTAATGACATAATCTCAGTAATCATTAGTCTTGGTGACTAGATGGCCCAGAAGAGCAAAGTCCTCTGCCCATGGGATGGGAAGCGGCTGTGTATGGCTCAGCTCACGGCCAAATAACACACCCTGAACCTCAGAACGCTGAAGTGTCCTCAGCCTGTGTCTGCCAGGCCGTCCTTGACAGCTGACCTCCACCATGGTCTACCAACAAAAGGCTGTGACAGAAAGCTGCTGACAGAGTCCTGACCTGGTGCTGCATGAAAGGAAGAGCTACCAGAAGCATTTACAGGGTCAGAGCCATTGCAGAGTGAGGTGGGTCCCGGTCTCCTGTACTGCCCTGTACTAACCACACAGGAAAACACCTAAGAAATGTACCTCTGTTCTGCTTAAAAGCAGCAGATTTCTTGGAGGAAAGAAAAAGGCATTAAGAACCACATTTCTTTAACTCATAATGGTTCAGATCAGTATGACTGAAAGGAGCACACTTGCAACAGCAATAATCTGACAGATACTGGCCAATAACACTGGCCCAAGTACTCCAGGGGAAAACTGAAATTTAAAGTCACAAGACACACCACAAAGCAGACACTGAATAATATCTATAGTGCAAACACACTCAGCCAGCACTGCTGGTGGAGCATTGATAAGGGTGTGTAGCCTGCAGTGTACATCCCCAGTGACCACATCAACGGCAAGATCTGCTTCTTAGTTTAGTCATAGATAGCAGCAGTGCCCTTACAGGCCTGACTACTTGTTCTTTGGCACACCTAACACCTTTCATTGCATCCTATCTCTTCTCTAGGCTGAACAGTCCCAGTTCTCTCAGCCTGTCCTCACACAAGAGATGCTCCCGTCCCTTTAGCATCCTTTGCTGGACTCTCTCCAGTTTTCCATCTATCTCATACTGAAGCTCCTAGAACTAGACACAGCAGTCCAGGTGTGGCCTCACAGGTGCTGAAGGGAGGGCAAACATCACCTCCCTCCACCTGACAAGAATTTCTCCAATGCAGCCCAGGGTACCACTACCCTTCTTTGTAGCCAGGGCACGCTGCTGGACCATGTTCTGCTACTAGCTTCAGTGGGTCTCAGCAATTAAGCAGGGCTCTCTATCCAAGTGCTTCAAGCTCCATTAAAAAACCCCTAAGCTCTGGGAGCTGTCTGAGAGGAACTACAAGATCAATTGAACCATTTCGAAAAGAAACCTGGGTAATAATAAATGCCCTGCATCAAACTAACTGGGAGCAGAAAAGGGTCAAGGATGGGTAGTTTCCTGCTCATAGCTCACTTGTCTGTGTTTGCCAGGATACAAAATTTCAGGTAGCACATCCTGGGTTCTCCTGATGATTCATGTCACTTTCAACCCAAGCAGACAAGTTGGACAATTTTCATCCTTTAGGAAACAGACTAAAAACAGTATCAAAATTGCTCCAAGCAGGGACCAAACTTTTCTTTGTCCAAGTCTGTGTTGACTAAGCTGAACCTGATCCACTCAAACTGTGTGTGCTCTCTTCTCCATGGGGATTTTTCTGCATCAGTCCAAAGGCAGAATGAGAAACTGTGCCTGAATTAGGGGGAGATGGAGGCCACGCCTTTGCAAACTGCAACAACTTGAAGGAAGCAGCTTCCCCTTTGGAGGCTATCTCAGCTCAGTGGAGGAGGTTAGGAATTCACAATGGATTCCTTTTCAATAGCCCTCTAAGACTTAGCCATGTGTGTTCACAAACAGATATAGCTCATGGTGGAAGGAAATGTGAAAAGCAAGGCTTACACATTAAATTCTCTACTGCTTCATGTCAGAATAACCCTTGTTAGGTGAATAATTTTGTACTGGTTTACAACCACTGGAGGCCATGCCCAAAGCATCACCTATCCATTCCTAGGCACCAGTGTCCTGTCTGAATGTGCTGGACAGATGCAGACACACCATTCGTAGTTGTTTTGTGCTCCCAGCAGTGTTCCCTCACATTATTCTTCCCTCACTTCCTTTTTCCTGAGCCTAGAATATATGAAGGGTTAAATCATATCTTGTGTCATCTCTGCCTCTTGCTTTTCTCACAGCAACAGCGCTCACAAGAGGGAGACAGGGAAGCCTGCCATTGCCATATGAACAGAAGTCAGCGATTCAGATCCCTCTGACTGCCTCAGAACCACAAATCTTGCCACATTCACTTTAATCTCCAGCAAGTGCCAAGTTATGTCAATGTCAGCATGAGAAGCTGCTCTGTCTCTCTCGTTCTTTCATCGGTGGCACTGAGACATAGACTAGAGATAAGGAAGACAAAAACACACAGACATGGTTTGTGTTAAGCTGGTGAGAGTTTTTCAAATGGCTTGGCTGCAGAAAGATAGAAATAGATTTTTTTTTCCAAAAAGGATCAAACACTAAGAACAGTCAAGTCTTCCCCTGACGCACAGAAATCCAATAGATTATTTTTCTTTAAACTGTTATTAAACATTTTATATGAGACTGCAAAAGACAAAGCAGAAGACAAAGACTGAAGCTGAGGAAAGATACAAAACAATTAGAAGCGAGTTACTTGGAGGCTTTAAATACAGTGCTTAGGATCTTGCAGCAGCTGAACAGCCAATTTGCTGATAAAGATACCCCCAAAATAATGGTATGCATTTCTGTCTTTCATTGTTTTAGGGCTAGAGGTTGGCTGATTCCTGGTTAAGTGACTCCCCTGGGCACAGACAAGAGCTGCAGTCAACTCAGTCACAAACGCTAAGGGGACATTGAAAACAACCCACCAAATGAATCTCTGCAGAGGTGAGTGTCTCTCAAGAGCTGTTGATGGGATAAATCTGAGCTGGTGGTAGTTTATCTGCATTTACAAATGCTTTACCACAGCCCCATGACTCTCATGGGCCAACACACACATGCACAAAAGTAAGTGCATCCCCATGCAGAGATCACCCTTTGAGTTACCAAATAATTAGATGAGATATTTAATGTCCAAGAGAATAAAGCTGCTAATTTCTTTTAGACTCCCTCCTGAAGTTCTTGCTGCTCTATACACATTAAGCTCATCTAGCACTGCTGGGGAATTGATGACTTAACTCCGAGCATTCACGTCTTTTAGCTAGTCTTGGCTCTGAGTGTTTTCTCATTTAACATTTATTACAAGAAAATCCATCTTGCATTTATTTTCAGGTGGGTACTCAAACAGAGGAAAGGATGACAGAGCCCTCCCTCTGTGCATCCAGGCTCTTTTGAAGAGACATCCAAGGAACATTTTTTAAAGAGCTGCAAACATTAACTTCACTGCTGTTACCTACTTCTGAGGATTTCTGACACTGCCTTTCATAGCCACATTCCCCTTTCAAATCATTAATGAACATTCATCCCTCAGCATCCTTCAGACTGCTTTCTTCTTTGCAAGTGACTGAATCTACTCCACAGATTTTCTTCTTTTCTGAAATAGACTGAGCAAGCACGTCAGCTGAGCCTTCTGAGCACTTTACATCTTTGCTATTTCTGGTAGTGACACCAGTTTCACCATCACCAACTCCCCAGTGAGCTAGAAAGCAGCAGATCACCTCCAGATCACCCATCTGCCCTGGCTTATGAAGGCCTGTGGTTCTGACCTGACCATGGGCAGCCATCTGCTTTGGCAACCATCCACTCAGGATAGCTACTTGCCCACAGCCTGTTGCTGCTGCAGGCAGCGAGCAACCCACCAGGGTAACTGGGAACTGAGCAGTGCACTCCTAAGCAAGTGCTTTGTGGTTATTTTCTTGCACAAGGAGGTTGAGCTTCCATCAGAACAGAAATTTTGGAGCCCAGGTGCCCAGCAGCCCTGGCCTGAGGGAACCCTCCTGACTTACAGCAAAAGCTTTGCTAAAAGCAACACATTTCTACAGAAGGGTTTAATTTTAATAAACAAGTCTTTGCCAATTCAAAACACTTGGAAAGTAACTGACTGGATCTAGAGCAGAAACCCTCAGAACTCAACATGTGGAGGATAAAAGGAAACAAAGAAATACAAGCATAGAAAAATCTGCATTTACAGCCAGAGCACTGAGCATTGTACTTTCCAAATGCAACCAGCACAGGGATTAGGGACGTGACTGCAGGAATGGCTCTAGAGGGAGCCATACCCTCCCTCCTTCCTTCCCATCACCTGCCAGGGACTTGTACACTGGCAAAACTCACCAGCATTTAGCCGTTCTTGCAACAACTGTCATAGGTTTAAACGTAAGGGAAACTGGAATGGTTGAAACCAACAGATGCTCTGACTTACTTCTTGTTGATAAGACCCTACTACTGAAATGGAAGTCTTAGTGACTTTAATTTTTTAATCTCACCTCATCTCTGGCTGGTGCTTTAATATAATTCACATAATCTCACACAGCCACAGAGCAGGCCTTCTCCTTGCTTCTGTTTGAAATGTTCACAACCAGCTACACATAGAACCATATTCTAGAGCTTTTCAGGCAAACCAATGCCTGCCTAATTCCTCTTCTGCTATATACTGGCTTTAGCAGACCTGCAGCTGCATTATCTTCACACTGCTTCAACATCTGTCCTCCTGTGATTCCCACATTTTGAGAAACAGTGGACATACCCCGCTCTTCTCTCCAACTAAACAAGGAAAGCACAAGAAAGGCTCATGAATGAGATATAGGAAGAATGAGGTAATTTTTTTTTTCCTTGGAGCCCAACAAGCAACCTATAACAAGAGGACAAGAAAGATGCTGCTGCTCTTAGTCTCTAGGGGACATCTAGACCACTAAGACCAATGATAAAATTGCTTCAAGTATATTTGTTTCCTTGTTTTCTTCTGTTCCCCATTTGTCTGTCCAGTTACATCTACTGTCTCTTACATCAGGCTGCATGATTTTTAGTGCAGAGACCATATTTTCATTGTGTTTAGACAGTGCCCAGTGCAGGAAGGCTCTTGTCTACCTATGCTAGCAAGAAAGAAGGCTTGGATGCACAGTGGCTGGTAATCAAAACAGCAGCTGGCAGCTCTCAGCTGCTCAAGAAGAAGAAATTTAATTGCTTTTATGCAAGAGTCACTCCAAGTACAACAGCTGTATTTTACAAAATACCTTTCTGACAGATTCAGCAAGGCTCAACAACAGCTCTCCTTGTCAGCATTTGCTTGATTGCAGCACACTGCCTTTTGCTTTGCATGACAATCAGAGAGCACCAAAGTGCAGCCCCTGCCTAATTACTTCATATGGTAGATCTCTGGATCCATTTTGAAGAGCACACTGATTCTGGAAATGAGCACATGATTCAGGCCCCCTCCCCATGTCCCTGGCTCACCTCACTTCAGCTCTCATCCTCTCTCTGACAGCTGGTGGATTGCTGCAAAGCTGTAAGGCAGTGAGGACACCAGGCAGGGCTCCCTCACCCCTACTACTCACAGGCACGACCTGTCTCATTCCTGTCCCTTGTGCTGCAGTTCTGCTGCAGCCACCCCAGAGCTCACTGGGAACAGGAGAAGGATCCCCCCAGGTAACGGTTTAAATCACACTGTGGAATCTGAATCCTGCTGTCACATGATGAACTGTTTACCTTTTCATTGCTTGTAATAATGGGGTAGTGGCAAGTTAATGGGTTTCACAGTATATGTCACATGCCATCGTGCCACACGGTTGTTTCTTCTGCAACTGCAGCAGAGCTAAGGCTGTGAAATTACTGATAGAAGACAATTAACCCTGCACACTCACCAAGGGAGAAAGGATGCCTGGTAGAGACTCATTCAACCTCTTCCCTGCCCTTCCCAGATTGCAACACATAGCCTTTTTATTTTTGGAAGAAATACACCAGAAAGCAGTGACCCTCTGCACAAGTCCCTGTGCCACCAGCCTGGCACATGCTGTCCCCATGAGCTGCTGGTTCTGGAGAGGGAGTGGGGCTTGTGTGGCACTGCAAAGCAGGAGCTTCCATGCCTTTCACAGCTCCTTCCCTTCTCAGCACATTTTCTGGGGAGAAGGCAGAGGCTAGGAGATTTTATATGATTTGTTTTAATCACCCTGTCAGCTTAAATGGAAACACATCTTCCCATACCAATCAAATTCTATAGCTTAGACAGAGGCAAACACCAAAACCCCAGGAGAAATCACTCCTGATGGAAAGCAAACAGCTGCCAGAGTTGCTTCCAAACAATTCATGCAGGAAACGATTCATTTTGCTGCTCTCTAATTATAGGGGACTCTTCCACAAAGTTGCCACTCACACTGGAGTTGGCAAACTGCTCTGGGTCTGCTGTTGATGGCCACCTCCTTTCTATGTTGTTGTGGTTAAAACAAAGCCAGCAACTAAGAACCATTCAGTCACTCATGTGC
Organism: Ceyx melanurus; assembly: GCA_024611195.1. Taxonomy (NCBI): domain Eukaryota; kingdom Metazoa; phylum Chordata; class Aves; order Coraciiformes; family Alcedinidae; genus Ceyx; species Ceyx melanurus. The sequence continues at coordinate 7,418 of JANHGL010003603.1, read as the reverse complement.
CTCTCCCTGCATCCCTGGAGAGGAGAATTGGGGAAAAAAAAACCCCAAACTTAAAACTTGCAGGCTGAGATAAGAACAGTTATAATAACTAAAATATAATAATAATTACATTTTTAAAATAGAATTGTACTGAGAGGGAATATAACAAAAAAAGAGAGAAATAAAGCCCAAGAAAGGACAATTGCACAGTGCAATCGCTCGCCGCTGGCTGACTGATGCCCTAGTAGTGATCTGACCGTCCTGCCAGCTACCCCCAGTTTCTCTACTCAGCATGATGCTCTGTGGTATGGATACCACTTTGCCTTTGGCTACTGCAGGCCAGCTGTCCTGGCCATGCTCCCTCCCAGTTTCTCGTGCTCCTCCTCACTGGCAAACCACGAGAAACTGAAACAACAACAAAAATCCTTAACATCATTCTCACATGAAATCCAAACCACAACACTGAACAAGCTACCAGAAAGAAAATTAAATCTGAACCAGTCAAAACCAGAACAGGGCAAGGAGCACTGGCCATACCCTGGTCTGTCCCCAAACCAGATGGGCAGCTGTCTGCCTGCCAGAGAATGCAACCAGCTCCATTTCCTGCTGCCTACATGAAAATGGAGCTTCACAGCATCTCTGCATCTCCACTAGGTACTGAGTACCCTGCAACTCACTCGAGTCACTGCTTCCTACTAGAGGACCCTGCAGTCCAGGCACTGCTGAGAGATGCTTGTGAATCACAACTGTCTAATGGGTCCCTGGTGCAGGCAGCTCCTTCCACTGTGTGCCCTGGCATTCTGCAACCAGCTGCTGCTGGGGCTCCACCTGGTCCATGGGCACAGCTGGAGACAGGAATGTGAAACTGAGATCAGAGAAAGAGCTGCTTGCAAGGAGGAGCTTCCAGCTGTCCTCCATGTGACTGACATGCTGCTATCTACCTTCCTCTCTTCTGTCCTGGGGAAAATAAGATGGGGTCAGGGGAGGAAAACAGTCAGAACGCAACAGAACTCTCTGATTCTGTAGAAGATGATGAAGCAGCCAGCAAGAGGATGTGAGAAGAGTCATAGAATCACAGAAATGTGTGGAACCACTCGAGCTCATCCAGTCCAACCCCCCTGCTGAGAGCAGGGACATCTGCAACTAGAACAGGTTGCTCAGAACCTCCTCAAGCCCCACCTGGAATGGCTCCAGGGATGGGGCCTCAAACACCTCCCTGGGCAACCTGTTCCAATGCCCACCACTCTGCTGGGAAAGAACTTCTTCCTTAGTTCTCATCTCAATCCACTCCTTTCTCATTTCAAACCACTGCCCCTTGTCCTTTCACTCCAGGCCTTTGGAAACAGCCCCTCCCCAGGCTTTTGATCAACTCCCTTCAGGTACTGGAAGGTGCTCTAAGGTCTCCCCCGGAGCCTTCTCTTCTTCAGGCTGAATTGGTAAGACCCACCTATGAAACAACCCCACACAGTCTTTCTGTTGGAAATTACTTTTGCCATTCTCCTCCCAAGCCTCTCCTCACCTGGCCAGGTGAATCTCAGCAGCACAGAACAGGAGGTGCTGCATCAGCCACTCTGACCACAGCACTGGCTGACATTACTAACCTGCATGGTCATGGAGAGCAAATGGTCCTCACCTTTTGTGCCAGGTGCCACCACTGCTGTAGCTGGAAGACACCACAAGGTGCCAGTGGCACCTGGGGTGGCTCCCAGATCTGTGGTCAGCCCCAACAGCTGAGAAGTGACTGCTGCCTGCTGGGGCTGCCCTCCCCCAGAGTGCCCTGGGAAATTCAATAGCCACAATTGGTGGCTTTGTCTGCCTGGGGACACTCAGGAAAATGAAATTATTTTCACTCAATTAAGGACAGAAAGGTGTTTAGATAAACTGTGCTTAGGCCTCTGGTGTAGAACTGAAGTGTCATTGATTAAACTCACCTCCTTCCTACCCCTTTAATTCTCAGAATGAGTGTCCATACAGTTTTAATGAGGTTTAATTAATCTTCTTTAAAAGGTAGCTTAGATTAACTTTCTTATGTTCCCCCTGTAGACAACCCATGAATGACAGGATTAAAGCACCCTGACTCAGAGGATTCTTGCACTGTGGGAATGTTTCCTGCTCAAAGATTTTCAATATTCAGTTTCTATGCTATCTATTATGACAGTTTTAGTCTACTGGCCCAAATGGGTTCACAAAAAAGAAGACATTTGTACAAACTAATAGAATTTGTTATAACCTTTTCCCTCTTACTCAGTACATTCTAATTCTAGTTAACAATTATTTTACTGATTTAACTCTAATTTATTAAGGATTAAGGATTTGCCTACCAGTGAACCTGGTTTTAATAGGCAATTCCATTAATGGAGGCAAGCTCTAAGAGACAGATATATTTTAGTAAGGACAACCTGATTTAGCTGAAGTTAACCATGTATGCAACTGACTTGAGCTGAAACAACTCACACTTGGGTTGCAAAGGTAAATTATCATGGGTTAAGGTAGTCTCAGGTGCTTTTAGCAGCAGCTACACCATAACTCCAGCCCCAAGGCAAGTGTGGAATAACCTGAAGGAGGACAAGTAAGAACTTCTCACCTGCCATAGTATAAGAAAGCAAATGGGCAGCAACAGTATCACTCAGGGCAGCCTAGACAACTGCTGCAGCCACTGACCATCTCTGCCCAAAGCCAGTCCTTTGTTTAAAAGACAGGTATCCTTCACAGAGGTGACATTTCACTTAATGCAAGGTGCTTTTACACTGCACTGTGAACATATGCCCAAAGGAGCCTGCACAATGCCAACTGCCTTCTAAAACAAATGTGTTTCATTGGTATGGACCAGGTCATGGCCATGTTCTCTTAAACCTTTCCTATTCAGAGGAGGGACAAGGCACACATTTGAATTACTACATCATGGTGCTCATGAGACAGGTTCCCACACAACAAAGCAAAATAACAATTAGTTTTTGTGTTGATTTCCTTGTTTTCTGCTGCTTAAGGTTAAAAAAGTGGCACTGTAGTGTTGCCAAATACATAAGGTCTAGTTTTGGAGAGTACTCCATTTCAAAATGAAATCTGTTCTTTTCACATTGCAATGTGCTTCCACTGGTCTTAGTTACAAAGAAGGTCCAAAGGAGCACAGATCTTTCAAGGTCTATGGTGCAGAAACACTGCTGTGCTGGAGTTGCTCTTGAAGATGTCCCCTGTCAATCAGGGTTACAGAAAGCTTAAGAGCAACCACACTTGCTCCCCCTGACTCTGCCCCTAGAGAAAACAGACTTGTGGTGAGCCATGAAACAAGTGCCAGGTGCAAACAGAGCTAAAGCCTCAACAGAAAGCAAATACCTCTGATGTGGTTTTCCCTCCTTAACTACAAGCCTACAGCTTGCAAATGGAAAATGGATAGTCACTGACTGTCACTGACTCATATCCTTACCACTGACACTGAGCCGTGGCAGGGGAATTGCTCCTGACTGACACACAAGCAAGGGAAGGCTGTACTTTGTTCAGTAGAAGTGTTTAACACTCCCATCTGGCACCACTGGCTGACCAAAGTGTCAGCACTGCTGTCATGTACCTTTCTGGTTCCCCTGTGTTGTACTCAGGCTACTGCTGCTGTCACTTTTTTTGACCTCTCCAGTCAGTTCCATGCTTCTTGTCTCATGGCACATCCCACTCTACTTGAGGCAACACCCCAAGATGCAGATTAAGTCTTTAGCATTTTTGCTGCGTCCATGCAGAAATGTTTCCCAGCACCATAAAACTAGAACAATAATAAAAACCACATGAAGAAATTAAAATCTAAATACAATAAGTACTCTTCACTAGCAAAAAGATTAAAATTTGCTTTCAAAAAGATATTTTTGAATGCTATGCCTTGTTAAAAACTATGGCAATGAAAATTTATTCCAGGATAAGAAACCTGTGTCAATTTCATTACTGACAACTGCACTTGCTGATAGAGACAATAAATACAGCAGAATAATACAGAGGATATTGTTAGAAGTGAGGGCTGTTTCTACAAAAAACTCCTAGGTGTAAATCCTGAGAGTCAGATTCTCAGTTTGGCACATGTCAGCAGAAGGCAAGGGAAGGCTCCTGCCTTTGTGTCAGGCAGTGTCCTGGCTCTAGGATTTCTCACCTGACTTCAGGATTTCTCACCTGACTCCTTAGGTGCCTACAGGGCTGATTTAAACAACACTGGCAAGCCACCCTTTTGGTAGGAAGAAAACCCCCTTATGCACAACCGAGGGGAAGTACAGGTTTTTGATATGATGATTTGTATGGAACTAGGGTCTACCAAACATTCATTTATTGGTTTCTACTTTTGTGCCTCATAAACCTGGAATTCAGAAAAAGGAGAAATTAAAAGCATGTTGAAACTTCATGCTTTAGGTCTCAGCAGAGACTTGGTAAGACAACCTCTCCAGATCAACCAGCAAACTCAAAACCCTATGGCCATAAAGAACTGACTCCTGCTGACACCACATCAAAATCCTTTCCCAGGGAGGAGCTTACAGTTTTCCAATAGCAGAAGGTATTTTGCTTTTAACTACTACACTGTCTTTGCTCTGCTGCACGGCTGCTGAGAAGGAAAACCAGCACTCTTGGCATTTCAGCCCCTGCAATGTGCTTTCCCACCCCTTTAAAGTGCAAGGAGATGAACCTACATTTAGAAATGTTCCAGAGACAGCAAGCAGGTCCTACTGGGCAGTTCCATGTATTCATTTTGTCTTCCTTTACAGAGAAAGACAACAGGTAAGGGAGTTAAAATGAAGCTTGGAGAAGCCAAAAAGGAAGCCACAAGTTTTCTTTTTCTCTTCAGAGCTTATGTTCAGTGAGGCCTCATCTCTCAGCACAACAGATACCGAGCTGTGTTTTTCTAGGGCTTTTAAATATCTCGTGTTACCCAGGGAGATTCTGTGAACTCAGTTAATCTGATGTTAACTAAAGATGCAGATAAACACTAATTCTTTTCCAACTTTCTCAGACCTCAGGAGAGGTACCTGGAGATGTTACAGTTTTAGCTGCAAATGTGACAACACGCTATGGGAATTAAGTCAGATTATTTCTCCTTCTGTGGTAGTTTTGCTCTGTGGTTCACAGAGCATAAAGGAGAACAGTATTTTCTAATCTCTCCTTCTGTTTATCCCTCTCCTTCAATCTTCCTACTTTAACCCAAAGAAAAAGGTCATGGAGACGAGACTGACAACTTGATGTATTTCTGTGAGCTCCTGTCCATTGCTGTGTGCTCAAAAGAAGTTCCCTCACTCATGAGTCTGCTCTTGAATGCCCTGCAATTTCAACAGGACCATCCTGGGGGCTCGTCAGTTTATGTTGCCAATAAGCAGCCACAAAAGATGAACATTTCAGTTTGTGCTTTGTAACTGGGTCAGGCTATGCTGGCAAGCAGAAGTCAGAGTGGTGTAAGGCCCTACTTCCAAGCTGCGAAACCACCACTGGCTTCAACAGTCTCCCGCCAGTTCTGGGGGGCTGTGTCTTTCTTGATAGATTGCTGCTCTGCAACTAGACAAGGTTATGGCACTGGTGAGAAGCAGCTCTACTGGATTGGAGAATCTAAGTCTAATAATTAACCCAAGGACTGATTTCTGATCCTCTAAATGGAGGGTATCTTACAACAAAGCTTCAGTTACACAGTCTGTATCACATCACACATAGGGTATTAAATGCAGGCTGGTAGGCATGCTTCCAGTAAATAATTCACTGTGAACAGGAAAAAATATTTGCTGCAAAGAAGATAAAAAACATTAGCCCACCAATTAAGTAAGGGATGCAACTTCATTTTGGGCCCTTTTATTCAGGAGGTCTTTGGCAGAGACTGTTTTATTCTCCTTGCCAAAGTGCAGCCAGCTGAGCAAGCATAGAATGTGCGCAGCCTGCAATAGGCTGGGCACTTCACAGAGGTTGGTCAAATTGCTCACATGATGAAGCCAATGGATCTAAGCTGAGCCCAGGTAAACCTGTGCTTATTGAGCTTTGCCAAACCAGCACCAGCCTCCTGCGTAAAGTCCAAAGTTTGCTGCAGTTTCAATTTTCTCTTCTAAAGGCTCCTCTTCCCCTCCAGAAATAGTCTCCTCCCAACAAAATGACAGAGCACTGCCCCAACACCATCACAGGCTGAAACATGAGCAACACCAGATGCATCTTGCATTAGTTACCAAAGCTGCACCCTTTAATTCCAGTCTAACAGGACAGACTGGTGCATATCAGCATGGGCCTCTGTCAGCTGCTGACCTTCAGCTGACATTACAGCTGTTGGCTTGAAGAAAGAGACCTAATTCCTAATTACATCACACAGCTGCACAAGGCTGTAAAGGACATAGAGAAACTTGGCACAAAGTGAAACAGCTGGTCCAGGTTTGACATCACTGGAGTCAGCTCCATTGTCACCAGATTTGTTATGGTAGAAATATGGATTAGACAACGTCCACCCCAAGACACCTTTTTTCAGCCCAGGAAATCCACACACATAGGAGAAGGACTCTGAAGAGTCCACCACATGCTCTTCAGACAGCTGAATTGCTACCTCTCTTCCAGATCTATTCACGTTTGAGTTAAACTAAGTCAAAACATTTCCATTATTATGCCACAGATGTATAAAATTTGCTTTTGTTTAACATGACATTTGAGTTTGGGGAAAAAAAAAATCTTTGCTCTGAAATCCAATTACTGACTAACACTGCTAAGCATCTAAACAGCTCATTCCCAGATCTTCTGACCTTCTCCTGTCATTTCCAATACATTTTAAACCACAAGTTTGGCAGAGCTATTGCCAAGAAAGGACTTTCATCATCCCCACCACACAACCACAGGTAACATATGCAGAAATAAACACCCGGGGCAAACTCTCACTTCATTATTGATTTCCATCAACAGCTTTGCAATGAGAATGGATTTGGCCTTTTACCCTCAACAGGCATCCACCTTACTAACAATTCTGGTGGTTGGAGAAAGCAGATTTGCAAAGAAAGTGTTTCTTGTAGCACTAATCTTGGCAAGTGACTCCACATCACCTCCTATGAACTTCCTAAATCCATATGCTACCCCGTTCCCCAACAATGTGCCCTTGCAGTCAAGAAGACCAATGGCATCCTGGGATGCATTAGGAGAAGTGTGGCCAGCAGATCAAGAGAGGTTCTCCTCCTCCTCTACTCTGCACTGGTGAGAACCCACCTCGAGTACTGTGTCCAGTTTTGGACACCCCAGTTCAGAAAAGACAGAGATTTGCTGGAGAGAGTTCAGCGCAGGGCCACCAAGATGCTGAAGGGAGTGGAACACCTCCCTTATGAGGAGAGACCGAGAGAGCTGGGGCTCTTTAGCCTGGAGGAGACTGAGACCTCATCAATGTCTATAAATATGTTAAGGGTGAGTGTAGAGAGGATGGAGCCAGACTCTTCTCAGTGTCATCCAGTGACAGGACAAGAGGCAAT
>JANHGL010003602.1:0-14305 GCA_024611195.1 Ceyx melanurus | reverse complement strand
TAATATATAAATATAAAAAAATATTGGAAAATATTTCTTAAAAATAACAACTGTAACATGGTCCCCACAGTTTGGGGGCCAATTTTGAGAAACCTTGTATCTCAGAGTTCTTCAAAGTGAAGAATATATTGTATTTTCAAAGTAGTTTTCAATATCCTTACTTGCAACTGTGATTAGAACTAGCATAAATGAAGCTGCACATGAACATACATAAAATGAGAGCTTAGGGGGCTTCTAGATTCTAGCAGAATATAAAGTAGCAGTACTGAAACACAAATTAAAAAATATATTTCTATTTACTGAAATGAAAACCAAAGGTTTTAATAATCATTAATAATAATAATAATTAGGTACAAGTGACAGAAATTTCAATTTACATATTCCAATCACCTCTACATCCCAGCCTCATGGAAAGACAGCCTAATAGGGACCAAAAATTCACAGACTTGGGAACAACTGTCATCACTCTCACCTGAACATTGTTTTCTGCTGTACCAAGAGCTACCTGAAGCTTTTGGCATTTTTCCCTTAAGCTGTCAGCTTCATCCTGGACCATCTGCAATTCAGTTTTAAGCTTTCCCAGATTCTTCCTTAAAATACTTTCCTGGTTTTGAAACTCTTTTCTTAGCTCTGCTTCTTTTTCTTTGCAAGCATGCAGGCTTTCTGCTGTAAAAAGCTGAGATCTTTTCAAAGAATCAAGTTCATGTTCATAGAAAGACTGAGCTTTGCTGAGCTTGCCTTCGTAGTCCTCAATGAGTTTTTTCCTTTCCAGCCTCAACTCTTCAACTTTACTGTTTAAATCTTCCAGCTCTAGTCTGTGCAGCTCCTCTAGCTTTTCCTGCCCCTTACTTAAAGTAGCATTCTGAGTCTGTTGAGTCTTCAGGAGCTCTTGAATCTCCAGCCTGTGGGCAGCTCTCAAGTCCTCCAGAGCCGTGCGCTTGTCCTTCTCATACTGCACTTGCAACTGGATGAAGCTTCTTAGCCTCTCCTCAAATTTCTTCCTGATTTCTTCTACTTCTCTTGACATAGTCACTACACGTTGGACATGCTGAGCCTCTGCACAAAGCTGCATGTCTTCAACTCTATCCTTATAGGCTTCAAATTCTGTCAGAGCCTGGTGCTTCATCTTCTTATGATCTTCCAGTGACTCTTCCAGAACTTGGATCTTTCTCTTGAGATCCATTTCTTCTGCAACTTTGCTTTTGTACTGCAAGATCTTCTCTCTGGTCTCTGCAAGAATTTGTTGAATTTCTTCTTCATGAGCATCCTTAAGGGCTTGGATAGCAGCTTCGTGTTCATCATTTTTAGTGTTCAAAGCATAGATTACCTACAAACACAAAATAACATCTTATTATCAAAAAAAGCAATTGAGTTATCCATCAAATCATAAAAAAAATCACCTATGCACTCTGAAAGTTACTTTGACTGATACAAATAAGACACCAAATGTTCTTATGAATATAAGCTGTATAATCTTACACATTTTGTACAATAATCTTTACTTTTTAACCTAGAAATTTGCTGATTAATAAAAAATTGGTTGTGCTTGACTATATTTGTAGTGTTTCATTCCAGAGTCACAGACAGTAGCATGGGCTCTGCAAGAACACTTGAGATTGCCAGCTAAAGAGCCTAGTACTCTTCATACAAAACAATAACATCATTATTTAATACAGGTAAAAAGGCTCATATTTTGTGGTGTAGATAAGCAACTCTTGCTGTGTTAGCACTGGTGACTTGAACTACATGGCACAGAAACAACCAGAGGTAAGCAGTGTTTGTGTCTGAAAGAGGAAAGTTAGACTATTTGGCAGGGAAATATTTTTGACTGCAAACCAGATGTTGTAGCTTGAAGAGCTGAGCAACTCTTGCATGGTCAGCTGCACTTGGTCAGCTGCTCCTGCCAGTAATTTAGTCATGACAGAATGCTCTGCTAATTCAAAAGATGTAATTTACCTTAATACTAGTATTAAGTGCCAAATATCTTTTGGAGCATAGAAAATACTTCTGAAAATGAGTGTGTTGTATTCTAATTTTATATGGAAACAGGAACTGATGCCTGTCTGGAAAAAAACATAGCTACACGTCTTACACAAACATCAAACTTACATCTCTGGTAGATTTTCACTTTAGACTTTTGGGTCAGCCCAGTTCAGGTGAAAATGTCTGGTTCCCAGTGCTGCTGTTGGTACCTGCTCATCTGAGCCACCAGAGCATCCAGACACAACCCAAGCCACTGTCAGTGCTGCACATTTAAGGAGCTACACGACCACAGTGCCAACAAGGAGCTGCTTGTGCAGAACCTCTGAGGGACTTGTACCAATGAGCCTGAGCTACCCTCGCAGTCTGTGGGGAGCTGGACACAGGAATAAGTAAAATAACCCTTGGAACTTTATCCCAGTATTTCTCAAGCCAACTCACATCCCCCACACACAGTGGGATGCAAACAGAAAATTCTTCTCTAGTACATTATAAAAGTGTAGTAATAGAATTAAAAATAATAAAAAAAAAAGTCTCCCTTTATGTAGACATCTCTTATTTGGGTATCTTTGGATGGAAAAATTATTTGCCAAGATGCTATTTGGACTGTCAGTTAAGGGAACAGGTGAAGCTGCTGTTCCTGATACAAGAAGATGGGAAACTAGAAAAAAAACAGAATAAACACTAGATACAACATGCAGGTCTTATATCCTAAGAACCATAAATTGCTATTTTCATAGCAAAGTTACTCAGAAAATAAGTAAACAAAGACTGATTAAATAAGTTAATTTTATAGAATATGTTTTAAAAATTGATGGCAACACAGATAAAATGCTGTACCACCCAAATATGTGATCTTCAGACTATCTTGAGTTGAGGCAAAAACTCAGCTAAGCAGAGCTGATGGCACACAAACAAGAAAAAGAGATGAAATAGGAAGAGCTATTAAATAACAGCAGTATGAGCATGGCTTGGATATTCAGCTGAGTAACATTTAGCCTCTGACTAGAAATAATGTCCAAGATGCCTGTGAAAAAATGCTACAGATGGCCAGCCTACTGAACAGCTTCTTTTGACTAGTTTCCAGGACAAAGACATCCCAGAATCATCCATTAGCTGAAACCAGAATAGTTTTTTACCATAGGAAAAAACAGACTCCATGACCAGAAAGGTAAGAAGCAGATGGATACAGGCAAAGCACAGCTACTTATTACTATAAATCAAATTGCACAGGGCTGTTGCCCCAGTTCATCAGGGAAACATCAACATTAGTGCTGTGTATGACCTGGCAACTAACCCCCTGCTTGGCTACTACACCCCAGCTATTCCTGGGAGAAGTGCTCAGCTGCTCTGTACTTGCATTGCTGGCTCTAATGGAGTTACATAAGTTACTCAGCAATCCAAGTCTGTACACTCATGAAGCTGGTCTCAAGTGCAGCTATTTCTAAGCAGTATATTACCTGTGTGATTGAGACAGTTTAAGTGTGCATCAATTTGCTCTTTGCCAAAGTGAAGAGCCAACTTGCAGGATAAGTCAAAACAAAGTTGCATGTCAATTGAAATCTGGTTATGACATCAGAGAATAGTTTCATGATGGCAGATTTCAATAGCACCCAAGAACATATTGCAGAAAGGCTGTTATGAAAGAGGGGAAAATAAAAAAGGTAATTTAAAAACAGCTTCAAAAGGTAGTCAGAATGGGAGCAAATACCAGCAGAAAAGAGTTTTGTTAGCTCCCTGGAATTCAGTATTAAGTAGTCCTACACCAATAACTTAACTGATAAGGAGAGCTCTGCTACACAAACATTATCAAAATACACAGAATCACACTGGTTGGAAAAGACCATTAAATCAACAAGTCCAACACTATGACTTAAGTTTCTTTGATTCCTTCCCTATCAGTGTTGCTCCAAAATCACCTTCCAGCCACAGGATTTCCATCTGCTGTAGTTACCTGCTAGTCACACTGAGCAGCTCCTTTCCTTTGTCAGTTTCTGTATTTTGCATCATCAAATTACATCTGAATGGGCATTCAAGCCACTGCTGCTGAAGCTGAGTATCTATTCCTGATTCAACCTCATTCACAAATCTCCCTCCTTCCCTCTCTGCTTTTGTATTTTTGTTTAAAGGAAAACATACTTTCTAATTCACCATTGCATATTCGTTTCCTCTTTGCTTATTAAAAAGCAATTCATATTTCTCCTTGAAAGAGCATCCACAAAAGAAAAGAAAAGCAGCCCTTTTTGTGCTAAATATATGGGAGTACTTAGAAAGTGAGTTTCCTTCAGTGGGATCAAATGGCTTAAAGGATGACATTCACTGATATTGAAGTGATGAGAGCCTAAAAGGATGAGCAGAAGTTGAAATTTTCTGCAAAAAAAAATATTTCAACAACAAATCCATTACAGAGATTCTTAATTTAGAGTTAAAAAGCATTCATGGATTCCATTCATGGAATCTGTTATGCTTTAGTTTGTGCCTATTGCCTCATCTTTTGATGAGGCACCACTAAGAACACGCCAGCTCAATGTTAAGTCCCTACCATCTGGCACACACAAGATCCCCCTGAGCCTTCTCTTCCCCAGGCTCAACATCCCAGCTCTCTGCCTCTCCCACTACGACAGATGGGCCAGTCCTCTAATCATCTTAGTGGCCTTTTGCTGGACTTGCTCCAGCATTTCCATGCCCCTCTCACAGTGGAGAGCACAGAACTGGACCCAGCACCCAGGGTTGCTCTGAGTAGAGGGGAAGGATCCCCTCCCTTGAGCTGCTGGTGACTGCAGTCCACATGCCATGTGTCTTTGCCACACAGGCACACTGCTGGCTCATGTTCAGCTTGTCTCTCAAGACCCCAGGAGCTTTTCCTGCAAATCTGCTTTCCAGACAGTCAATCCCAACCATGTTCTGGTTATGCTGCTCCAGACTTGCACGAGGTTCCTGCAGGTGCATATCTCCAGCCTGTCCAATTCTGACTAGCAGCTCATCCATCTGCTTGAGCAACCCCTTGGCCCACTTGGGTATTGTCTACAAACTTGCTGAGTGAGCTTCTGTCTCATCATGCAGGTCACTAACAAAGATGTTAAGCAATACTGTCCTCAGTAGCAGTCTCTAGGGCACACCATTAGTGAGTGGCTTTCATGCTGCTGACCAGAAAACTTTAAGCCCAGTACTTGTGACAGTTTTCAGTTCAGTTTAACATCTACTTGTCTTGTCAAAACCTGGAGAAAACACATGACAAACAGCAGTGAAGATGTAACTAATGGTAAGTTTTCTTAAAAACAGTCACACAAGGACTGAAAACACTTTTTTCTTAGTCTCTGGTCTATCAAGGTATTTATTTGTGCAGTCCCTTCTGCCACAAGTTTTCTGAACCACTCCACAAATAAATAAAAAACACACACACACACAAAAAAAACCCACCATAAACACACAAAAACACCAACAAACTAAAACCAACATTTTTTTTCAGGTTATAAGGTTTGCTCCTATAACCTTAAAAATAATTTTAAAAAAGCTTGGTTTTGGGGTTTTTTGGGGGTTTTTTTTTAAGTAGATTTGTAGTATCTTCATTAGAGACCTACAATGAAACTGACATCCTGGTAAAAACCACACAATAATGCTTTTCCTCAAGCATTTATTTTCCATTCATCTCATTAAATACAGTAAGTAGAATCCTGCAGCTTCTCAACTTAAAAACTCAGTGACCAGTCCAACATCTGCATTTTCTTATTATGTTTATCCAGGCAGATCTGTATCAGTGATATAATCTCCTGGAGAGCTACACCAGCAAATGTTTGTGAACAGCTACCTCATGCAATAACAATAAAGGCTTCTACTATTACTTCTGGCAGATAAACCACAAGGAGCTTATCTGAAGAGTATTTATATTGTAATGATTTACAAGATCTGACTGTTTGGAATTTTTCCATTCCAACAAAAATTCCATATACATGATAGGTCAGTCAAGTAAGGCTCTTGATTGACACCTCAAATTCTGGACAAGCTATCCTAAGAAGAAAATTACAGTGAACATGAGAAAGATAATTAAAACCATGAAGTCTTCTTTCTTCAGCATGCATTAATTTGTTGTTGTCGGGGGTGGTTTTTTGGTTGTAACTTCAGCAGTTGAGAAAACAGTGGCAATTTTAAATCAAGAACACATATAATTCAAATATAAGTAGACTTGCAAGAAAAAAAAAATACTGAGCACTTGTGTGCAACTTCACATTCAATAATTAGCTGGAGGTCTCCAGCCTTGAGGTGAGTACAGGTCTGTATCACGCACATGTCACTTTAGATATAGTTACTCTCTCAAACAAACATGCCTAGTTCCAACTACTGCTGGAAAAATCTCCATTTTTATATGAAAAGGGAAATAAATACAGAACAAAGAAGAGCTAGATTGGAAATATATTGTAAAATACACAGCTAAGAGAAAAAAGGAATTATAATAGCTGTATATAGCTTGTGAATGAGCTTCACAAGGTATGTACAAGGAACACACTTGTAGAATACAAAGAGTTTCTTCTGAGGCACATTTTAAGACTATTCTATGTACTTATAATACAGTAGATTTAATTCCATAGAACTATAACTGGTATTTTAACCTAAGATACAGGAGCATTTTTTTGCTTTTCAGACTAAAAGATTTATCAGCAGACTACAAATTTGCTGAAGTTCTCTAATACTTTCCCAAAATTCAATTTCACATTTAGCTAGCAAATAGCATTTATGCTTTAGTTTGTTGTTTGGATTCTTTGTTTGGGATTTGTGTGTTTTGTTTGGGGTTTTTTTTCATAATGCCACTCTTAAAATACAGTAAGCATATGTATCTCCAGTAATTAATGCACTCCTCCTATATTTAGTGAAGTATTGAGTAACCACAAATCCCCTGGAACTTACCAGGAAGTTCTCACTCAATTACAAAAAAAGCCACATGAAGCAACCCAAGCTAAAGAAACCTGAACATCTGGATTTTACAGGCCATGTAAAACAAAACCCAAACAAACAAGAAGCACAACCAAACAAAAAAACAACCCCAACACCCACTGAAAACCCCTTTTCAGTTCTGGAAGGTTAACCTCTGTCAGTCAGGTGATGTCAGAAACTGTACAATCTGTAGCTCAGTTAGCTTTAGGCATCTCCTAAGACAGTTAAATCTTAAGAAGCATACTGAAGGGGGAAGAAAAAAAAGGATGGATTTACTGACAGATGTGCAAAGTGCCTGATCTGACTTCTGGTGAGACTGGTGCCTTACAGATCTATTTATTGAATACTTGTATACTTGATTTGAGCCTTTCAGGTGCGGACATACCCAGAGGAATTCTAAGGTAGCAGATCTGCATTGCATCTGTTTGTGTGTAGAGAGCCTGTGAAACAATGCACCAGAAACTCCTTGGAGCTGAGCAACACCTATGTGGAGAAACAGGTTAAAAAACAGTATTTATCTTACAGACCTGTATCACCATTTATTCATCAATATTTTAAAGTAGTATATCATTTCAATATGCCATTTCCTCTTTAAGAGCTACAAGAGCTTTAGAATCTAAAAAGATTTTGGGCAATATACAGAAACAATACATGCCTTTAATAAATTTTGACAGAACAACTTAATTTCCACTTTTTTTTGGAGCTATTGCAGGTGAGGTTGGCCAAGGCTCTGAGCAGCCTGGGCTAGTTGAGGGTGTCCCTGCTCCCTGCAGGGGGCTGCACTAGATGCCCTTTGGAGCTCCCTTCCAGCCAGAAACACTCTCTGAAGCGAATTCAGCGAGGCAGCCCCACGTTCAGCACCACGGAGAGCGCAGGAGCCGGTCATACACGTGTAAAGAAACTGGAGGCTCATTTCTACTTTTTGATAATTAATGTGTTTTCTTAAAACCACTTCTCAGACAAAAAGAAAATTTTCTTGTCCTATATACTTGAATTCTTCTCTTTTCTGTATTTGGCCCCAGAAGAGGATTAGGAATGGGCAGTGAATCTAGAGTCAGAGGGCATGTCAGTTGGGACTTCAGTAAGATTTTATTTAAGGAGCCACATTTACCAGAATTTCTTATAGGCATAAACAGAAGCCTATATATTTTACACTGAGGGTACATGGCACTTCTCTCTCCAGCTTTTCCAAACTGCTACTTTTCTGACATCAAGAAATTTAGTGCTCATCAAGAACAGGGAGCAGAGGACCATAAGAAAAAAAAAATAATCGTATAACAACTTTAGTCTCTAATGGTCACAAAAACCAACTGGGATTGGGAATATAGTTTATTCTAGAGCACCAACCCAGCTATGGGAACTAATAAAAAGCAACAGAAGGTAAAACTGCTTCAGGCTCTTTGCTTGTACAGAAGGTGCAAGGATGCTGAACACAGCAGTGCCTGCCCAAACAGAAATGACATAGAATAGGCCAATCCTGTCTCAGTATAAAGCAAACAGCCATATACTTTTGAAAAGAAAAAAAAAGAAAAGGTAGAGGGAAAAAAAAAGAAAGAAAACCAAGAATAAATAAGAATAAACTTTTTTTTTAAAATCTATACTTACAATTAGATAAAGCAAGTGGATAAATTAAAAATATTAAAATCTTCTTTCAAATTCTTTAAGTATTTTAATGTACTGATAAATCAGATTCAACAGCTACAGTAGATAGTACCAAGCTCTAAAATATACCCATAGCAGGTCCACAGAGCATCCTGCATTTCAATCTTACAGGTGTGCCATGAAAATGAGTGGAAGAACCATTCAAGAGATACACTCTTCTGAGCTTTTTGAAGCATCAGAATAATTAGTTTTTTCATCTAGCCCTGACTAGGAATAAACAGCATTAAATAACAGTTTCCAGACTTTGTATCAGGATTTTTTTTTTTTTTTTAAGGTCCCCCATCCTTTCTTTCAAAGACAAACAGCATATTAACTAAAACACTAAATTCCATATATTTTTTTTCCCTACAAAACATGAAAGGTAAGAAAGACCACTTCAGGTCTAAATTAGAAGCCACAGCTGCTTAAAGCAATTCTAAGTGCTCCAACTAGCAAGCATTCAGATAAAGACAATAACTGCTGATTAAGATCTGAAAAAGATTTTTGAGAGCCTGAAAGATCTACTTACTTTTTCTGAACTATCCCAAATGGTATAAAAGAGCTGCCATTTTTACCCAGTCACAGAAAATCTCTGTGAATCCCTCTTGATAAGACTGTAACTGAGGAGTGAGGACACAGAACAACACATGGAAAGGCAGAAAGGAAAGATGGAGAGACTATTCTAGTGGGATTAATAAAGAAATATTTGAAGATACTTGCTTCAGAAATATTGTCTAAGTTTCTCTGTACCTTCAGTCTCTCCCTTTTTAGATTACTTATTCTAACAATAGCTGAAGTAACACAAAATTAAACAGATAAATGAGAATTGAATAGTTAATACTACATTTTCATATCTTCTAGTCCTTGAAAACTATTCCTATGTTGCCAGTCAGAAGGATATGCAAAAATATTGACTTCAAATATGTACTCATCACACCCTCCTCAAAATCTGAGTTCTTTTCATGCAATCCCAGAACTGTTGGCAAACACTGGCCTCCTGCCAGTGTTAACACACATTGGAGAGATGACAGAAGGATGCTCAGAAAAAACCTAAACTGCAAGTTTTTACAAAGCTGTTAATGGCATCAACTACCAGATGATGACAGCTGACATCAAAACAGTCCAACAGGGATTTGAGTTTCTCATTTCCTCCCTATAAGGGTGGAAATTTCCCCCCTCTTAGGTTTTCTTGTGATCCTAGGCACAATGAGAGGTTTAGCTGCTTTGTTTCCAGGGCAGAATACTTCAAGTAAAAAACTGACAGTGAGCATTTTCTTAAGATTCATTAATAGAAGTTAAACTCTACAGCTCTTACTTCCCTAGCACTGCATTCTGCAATAGCCAAGGGAGATATTTAATCATCCCAGCAAAAAAAGTCCACACAATAAGCAGCATAAGCATCTGAATTTGGGAGCATCAAATTCACTATTCTTAGAAACAAATTTACTATCTACATCCCCAAGCAACTTTACTGAGTCAACTACTACATTAGCATCTCATCTCCAAGTTCTTCTCTGCAACACAGGCAATCAGAAAGGAAAACAAAGGATAAATGGAATTAAAAAAATAAAATTTTCCAAATTGACACAAGCTGCTGGCAGAGTTGAGAGCAGAACTCCAGTCTCAGGAGTCCCAGATTCTAGTTTCTTGTTTACTGAAGTATGGTGCTTCTTGGATGTCTTTGTTGTCTTAGCCTTTGAACTAGGTGAGGCTTTTTGGAACTCTTCCAGAACTGAGAGCTCTGTATCAAGGGAAAACAGGAGCTATATACAGCTTTTTATTTTAAATTAATAGAAACAATCATTGGAGGGTTTGTATTATCTGCTTAGCACTTCTAGACTCTTCTTCCAGTTAATGTGAAATTTCTGCATCTAATAACATGCAACCATATAAATGCAGAAGATTCTCATTGCATAATCCCAGCCCAGATCATGCACCTATTCCATAAAACTCACAGATTTATGTTGATGTCATAAAGCTTGCACAACAGACTTTTCAGCTACATTTAGGATGTGGAAGTCTCAATCACAAATGCTCAAACTGCAAACTACAGCACAAAAAAAGAACACCAAAGAAACAAAACCCACCTGAGCTTGTATTCTCCTGGCAATTGAAAACAGTAATCCCATTCTCCCCTGCTGATGCAAACATAGGAGTGACTTGCTTTTTGTTTTCTATTCCAGTTGTCTGATGCAAACTAATTAAATATATATGCACATTCTCATCTGCAGCAGGCATAATTCAGCACTGCATTAGCACTCCAGCAGTAGTACAAACACATCTACACAGTCTCATCATCACAGTTTGCTCCTTGTTGGCTTTAATCTTTGTGTCAGATGCTACTTTATCCCCAAACTGGTACACAGATCTTTCAAAAGGCCTCAAAATAAGGAGCTTATACTGAAGAGGAAGACCTAAAATTGCTTCAGTCACAATTTACCAGAGTCTTTAACATAACATGGAGTATCATCTTATTTTTTAAAGCTGCATTTCTAACTACTTGTTTTACCTTCCCCTGTGAATTAAGCACCTTAAAGTTACATCAAATAAGTCCCTTTTCTCACCACCTAAAAGTAAAAACACATTTAAGCACTTCAGAAGTATTGTGCTTAGTGAAATGGATTTGAAACTTACTTTGTCTCACTCTTGAGTTATGGATTAAATGTGGTTATTAAACAAATTTCACCTTTTCCTTGTGTTTCTGTATTGCTTTGACTGAAACATCAGATATTCTTACAAGTAATGCAAAAAACATAACAGGAATACTAATTTTGATATTTCATATTTACTTCATGAGTGACTTGCATCTGCTGCTGCTGCTACTCATGCTGGGCAATACAGACTGTACAAGGATAAGCAAAAATAAAACACTGAGTCACATTTCTTTTGTCAGAAGACAGAAGCTGTCTGGGCAACTTAACAGTGTGTGTCCCTTCAGCAATGCCCCATGGATATTTACATTTCCTTTACTATACTCTATGGATGCATTGCTCTGGCCTGGAAAAGCACCTGACTTCAGCTGGGGGATTTAGCAGTCTTGGGGAAGAGCTGGAAGATAAATAAATAAGTGGAGAGAACAGTTGGAAGGTGCATGAGAAGTGCCTTATATACCAGATATTAAACAATTAACACAATTAAGAAGTTATTAAGAATAATTTATTATTCTTAATAAGAAGTTCATAGATCACTGAAGAATTCTACACACGTAAGTTAGTAAGTTTTTGACAAAGCTACAACAGTAGAATTTGGTCAAAAGACCTTCACAGAAATATCCCAATATCTTTAGCACATCATCTGGTTTCCAGAAATCCTCCAAAAAGTGAAATTACTTGTTCTCTGACAGAAAATTCCACAGAAATTTAGTGTCATGTTTCTGTTTTTCCCCTGTAGCTGGAGTCCTTTCTCAAGGATTAATTTCTGCAGCTCTCTATCATTTCAGGCTTTGGATTCAGGAGCTGGTTAGAAAGTTTAGATTATACCTTACCTAGAAGTTTCTGTTTCCTTTATATCTTCCTTTTTGAAAGGTCAAGTAAGACATGAAGTGTAGGACCTGAGCCCTCTAGCTACGATTCTATGAGAAACTGCACAGACATGCAGACAACTTCTAGAATTTTAGAACTCTACTACAGATCATAAAGAAACCCAAACCTTTATTTACTTTGACTCTCTTTTCCAACAAAAAAGTTCAAAATATTCCACCGTGGACTGAATCCATCTTTGACTCACATCCACCTCAGCATATCTGACACACAAGAGAGGGAAGAGCACAGGGCACATGCCCAGTGACATGGAACTCCTGGGTGTACAATTAACTTCACAACACAGTGGAATGCTTCTGAAATCAATTACTGGCTGCTGAGTAAATTCCTAGAGAAAGCAAGGGAAAGACATCCAATTACACAAACACAAAAATAATTCTTTGCAAGCATTACTCTGCATATGCACTAGCCCTCAAGGTAAGTCTAAAATGCATTTATAGTCACCAGGTGCTGCTTGCACTGAAAGGGAGCACAAGTCTGTAGTCATAGCTTTCACATTTTAATTCAGAGTTTGCATGCACGTGGACCCCAAAAGGTTCTTCATCTTATTTGAATTCTATTTTTCTCCTTATGCTATGAAAACTTTAATTCTGCCCATGTTAGCATATAAAGAAACTGGACTCTGAATTCAAAGTCAAGACAAAATACCCCTCAGTCTTGCAATACATGAAGGTGAACAGTGTGCCATGATAAATACTATTTTTAACTGGTTGACAGTGCATCAACTCTGCATAAACATGAACTGTCTCCACTGTGACACTGCCAGCACTCTTCATTCTCAGTTCCAATGAAATGTCACCATCCATTTCAGCAAACGTTTGAAGAACACTAGTAGTTCTCACAGTGCTTGTAAGTTACCATTAAATGCTTTGGCTATTGAATTCTTGACAGAAATTACTTCTTTCTCTTAACAATCTGCCTTTCATTTGCTAAACAATGTTATTCACCTATGGCTTGAGCATCATACAAGAGGAATTACAGCACCAAAGATTTTTTCCAGTCATTTTCAGTAAATCATAGCTACAATCAGATGTGAAATGTGGGGCCTAGCCGACTTCATCAAATGCTTTTCAAACACACGGTAGTTTGACCCCTAGCCTTTACCAACAGCACAATCTATTTTCTCTAAGGGGGATGATAGGTCGATAGAATGAAAGCTGTCCAATTAGCAACACAAGCCCAGAGATAGTCTCACAATTCGCCCTCACCATCTAAGGTGTTTTATATATTGATACCTTAAATAACAGGTGAAACCTTAGCAAAAGGAATGCAAGCATCACTCAAACCTCTCTAAAAAGCCTCCGAGAACAGCTTACCAAAAACAAAAAGCTACCATTTTCACAGACTAAATAGCAGAGAATCATTTGGTTGGAAGAGACCTTTAAGATCAAGTCCAGCCATTAACCCTGCACTGCCAGGGTCCCTAAACCATGTTCCCCAGCACCACATCCACACGGGTTTTAAACACCTCCAGGGATGGGGACTCCACCACCTCCCTGGGCAGCCCAAATATCCACCTGCCAGTCTGCAATCACCTCCCACACACCCAGCCGGCTGTGCCAGACGGAACGCGGACACAAGTCAGTGGGAGCAGGTACTGCGGCAGTTTCCACGCTCGGTCTCTCCGGCCCCCGCGCCTGCGGTGTGCGGGAGCTTTCCCCGCAGCTCTCCCGGGGACCGAGGATGCTCCCGGGGCCAGGCTACCGCTCCAGACCCAGCCTTGTGGGCACAAGCTCCACCTCTCAGCCGGATTTAACATCGACCCTGAGACTCACCCTCTCTTCAGACCTACCGATGGCAAGAAGCGAAGGGAAACAAGACGGGAAGAATTAAAAGGCGGCCGAGGAGCTCCTGCTGCCCCGGACTCTCCCTCACCTTCGTGAGCTGGGCGATCTTCTTGCTCATTTTGAAATGCAGGTCCGGGCTATGGTCGGAGCTCAGACCCGGCTGAGCTGATCCGGAGCCGAGTTTTCCCGCGCCGGCCGCGGAGCCTCCGCCGTAGCTGTGCTGCGGTTGCTGCCAGCCCATCCCCGGGGTCGCCATCTTCGCCAGCCGCTCCCCGCCGCCGCTGCCGGGGCTCCGCGGGCACCGACTCTAGCGGGGAACCGCGCCAAGGTCGGCCCGGCCACGAAGCGCTGATGACTTTTCTAAATTTAATCAGCCTCATTCCCAGATCCTGTCCCTGGCTGGGGCAGCTGGTCCCAGGAACTCAACTA